>CM065739.1:52422357-52429857 GCA_033310375.1 Conus canariensis
CTTTGCACTGATCTGTATGTGCACATTTGTCGTTTGGCTTGTTGACAGTAACGCTGACTTTGCACTGATCTGTATGTGCACATTTGTCGTTTGGCTTGTTGACAGTAACGCTGACTTTGCACTGATCTGTATGTGCACATTTGTCGTTTGGCTTGTTGACAGTAACGCTGACTTTGCACTGATCTGTATGTGCACATTTGTCGTTTGGCTTGTTGACAGTAACGCTGACTTTGCACTGATCTGTATGTGCACATTTGTCGTTTGGCTTGTTGACAGTAACGCTGACTTTGCACTGATTTGTATGTACACATTTGTCGTTTGGCTTGTTGACAGTAACGCTGACTTTGCACTGATCTGTATGTGCACATTTGTCGTTTGGCTTGTTGACAGTAAGGCTGCAGTCTGTTCTGCAGGTTCATTTGGTTCCACAGCTGCTTTCAGTCACACTGCAGTCTGTTTCAGTCTTGTTAGAATAAGAATAACCAGATTAGAAATGAAGTGTTTACCAGCGCCTCGCTTAAACTTTGAAGCAGGCCTGTCTGCTCATTGATTTTTCAAGAGAAGAATAGGCGCATCATAATCATTACTATTACTGGTAGCACTTATACAGCACCCATCCTCAGCTTTAAGCACTTTACAATTCACGCTCTCTTTTACACAACAGGATGGGTAGAGCCGACTGAAGAGCTGCCTGCTGGTGCTACACTCAGTGGTTTCCCATGTCCTTCAGTTGAAAATCAGTTACTCAGTTATTCACTCTTCTTTTTTATTTCTTTTTACAGAGGAAGTGTGCTACGTGTGTACTCAAGTTCAAAACAATAGCCAACACCTATCTACCAACAGGACCATTAAAGGACTAACGATACCAGCATAACAGCATGTGTTTTGCCAGTCTATAGGCACATCTTGAAATGGCATCCTGTGAGAGGAACAGCCTTGGCTCCCGTATCACATGAAACTTTTCTAACAAGTAACACACTGCTGGACACTTATCTCCCTTTGAGAAACTGGGCGTACACATGACACAGCAGTAGGAAGCTCGAAATTTCCAAACTGGAATTGTACACAGGCTAATTCCTTTTTTTTTCCCTTTAAGTTTGATTTTGGCGCCAACATCCTCGAGAAGAACAACAGAACAAAAAACAACATTATTTTATATTCCAGTGTGTGGATTATTGATGTTCACAAATCACCATGTCTGAAACAGAGCGAATGGAAATTATCTTTTTAGACTCTGGAAGGAGAAAAGTTGTCAGTGGTTTTCAGTGATTAGTTCAGAAAAGAAGATCCTTTTTTAAATCTCTCTCTCTCTGTCTGTCTCTCTCTCTCTCTCTCTTACACACACACACACACACACACACACACACACACACATGCACTCACACACACATGCACTCACACACACACACACACACACACACACACACACACTCATACACACTCTCTCTTACACAGACACACACATACTATCTCTCTCTGTCTCCCTCTCTCTCTCTCTCCCCTCTCTCTCTCTCACACACACACACACACACAACCCACCCACCCCCCCACACACACATACACACTCACCCCAAGAAGTCGATCCATAGCATACAGCATGGCGAAAGCCACGTGGTTCTGATGAGACCCCTTCTCCACCATGAACACAGCCGTCGACACAGGGTTGTCCGTCGACAGCGCGTTGAAGTGGATCACCATGGAGCCACCAGGGACCCCCGGACCGTCGGCCACCATACGCAGCGTGGAGAAGGTGGAGGCCTTCTCTACCAGCACCGTCAGTCTCCAATCGCTCTCCAGCTTACCTGGCATCAACACAGCATTTATTTTTACTAATTTCCCAAAATTCCATATGAACTAACAGCCCTGAATCCAAAAAGTTTTCAATAATCAGACACATGGCACAATCAACTGAGAGCCCCGAATCCAACATATTTTCACGGTTTTTACTAATTTCCCCAAGTTCCACTACAGTACAAGCACATATAAATGCAGCGTGCTCTCCACCTACCCTTCATGTCCATGGCCTTCATGAGTCGTTTCTCCCGCGTGGCACGAGCCTCCCCCTGGTCGTCCTGCACCTTCCCCACACAGGCCAGCATCTCCCTCAGCTTGGCCCAGGGGTTGGCCTTCAGGGCCGCTCTCTCCTCCTTCTTCCCCTCCCTGGACACACAACACACACTCCAAGAGCTCATCCCTCTGGGTGTCCACATCAGTGAGGCGATTTACTTATCAAACCCACTGGAATTGTATTTAGAACCATTTCCAACCCCACTTTGGCCTATTCACACATGCTAGATCACGAAGACACAGACACTCTTGGCTGACCACTAAGACTGATCCATGAAAGTACAGCTGGAATGCAGCTGCGAAGTCATCAGCTGATTAATTCAGTAAAAAAAATGGCAGTGCTGAATGCATACCATGTTGTTGCGTTGTTACATTACATGTGACTGGCGATACACATATGTGAAGCTTGCAAAAGTGAAAGCCAGTTTCGGTTTCTTTTCATAGGCTTGGTCCATTCCAACTTGAACAAGTAGTGTTATTTTGCCTTTGCTTTCGGTAGCAGCCACAATGTCTAACAGCAGAATTGTAATATGACTTCTGTGCAAATTTTCCCAAAAACTAGCCGCTGGCTGCGGGAACGTAAATTCCAGACATCGCAGCACTGCCCTTCACAAGTACTTCAGACCATACGGCAAGCTAGTCTGGGACCAAAACAGTTGGGAACAGTTCAACACAAATCGGTTTATATTGTGTAAACGCATAAAGCTGTTTGAAAACCGTTAAGATCCTTTAGTTTTGTTGTGTGCAAATCACTTAATAAATGTTGAGGAGAGTTATCACTAGCATTAAACGGGATTATTGAAAACACAGATGGAAGAGAATCTGTATCTTGCCTTGCTGTCCACTGTGTGCCTGTTGGAGTCAGTCCCGTTTCACCGCACTGGTCACTTACCCCTTCTACGTCAGACGGTAGTTCAATCCGCAGAGCTGCCAAAATGTGCAAGCCAGCTTCTTGTCTGCCGTTCAGCATGGAGAGCTTCCGGTAAGCATGAAGCCTTTGCCTGCATGTGAACCACTGTGGGAGTGTGCTTATAACTTGACAGATGGACAATATCAGTGGTACAGTGCGGTGGATGGAGACAGATTGACAGTATCAGTAGTAAAAGTATGGTGGATGGAGAGCCACCCCATGAACAGGAAGCAGACACAGAGCCATCAGAACAACAGGAAAAGATGAATGCCTTCAAAGTGCACCATAGGACTCCAACTACGGAAAGGCAAAAATACTGGTCCTGTCTACTCTTCATCTCTGGGCAATCAAGTTTGTGAATAAATTCAGTTTACAGACAACAGGAAAGATACACTTGTGGATCCCTTGGCTGTCACACCATTGTCTCCAAAGACAGTATCAATACCAAAACCAGTGTACTTAAATGCTAGAACACAAAGGGAACACTCATTCACTTAATCCTTTTTCTTTTATCATGAAACTTCACAGACGTTACTTTACTGATGTGTTCCTAAATGTGAACACACATCAAAATGAGATTTATTCTACAAGACAGACTTTTTTCAAACTCAAGTCTATATAAAAAAATAGCGCATCATAGCTTATGGCAGAGAAAATGCATCCGTGTGAGTGTCTTCACATGATGGTGTTAAGCGTTGTATATTCTTCTTCTTCCTCGTTCGCCTCTCTTTAGATGTCCAGCCCAGTGTCCTGGATGAAGGCAGTCATCCGCCGCAGCTCCTCCAGGGTGCCGTACAGCTTGGCCTCCAATGCTGTTGGTGTCGGCCAGTATTTGTTTCGGGATGTAGCATGCGTTGGACAGTTTTGGAGGATATGTTCTGCTGTCATCTGTCCCTGACTACAAGGGCACTGTATATGAAATGCATATGTGTGAGTGTATTCACGTGATAGTGTTAAGCGCTGCATACACTGGAAGCATTCTAGAAATATCCCGTATGAGTAAAACCATTTTTGAACGGCTTCAGCAAGATCTCAACTTTACAGTCTTTGCCTTCCATCCCCTCCCATCCCATCAGTGTCTTGTTTTCACCACCCCTTTTCTCTCCCTCCAACCTCCCCCCCCCTCCCCCCTCCCCCCCACCTGCTTCCAAGTACACACAAATACAAAACGACACTAATCACAAGTGCCTGTACATGAACGTGCAAACACAAATGAAGAAACCGTGTTCAGCTGCTCTGATTTCCCTGATGCAATACACTAGTGCCATTTTCCATCTTCCATGTCTCTCTGTGGAACTCACCCATTGTCTCGACGGTCAGGGACGACGTTCTCTGCAGCGTTCTCAGGTGCTTCTCCTGGCGGCTGTCTCCGTTCCTGCAATCCTCCGCCACCTGGAGGTGCCTGGCCATTCTGCTGGGCCACCTGAGGCTGGAGGTTGCCCTGACGTTGGAGGTCACCTTGAGGTAGGAGGTCGCCTTGAGGTCGGAGGTCGCCTTGAGGTTGGAGGTTGCCTTGAGGTTGGAGCTTGCCTTGAGGGTGAAGGTCACCTTGAGGTTGGGGATTGCCTTGTGGTTGGAGGTTGTTCTGAGGTTGAAGGTTGTTCTGAGGGTGAGGGTTGTTTTGAGCATGGGCACTCTCTTGACCTTGGAGATTGTCTTGAGGCTGCTGGTTGTTTTGAGCCTGGAGACTCCCTTGGAGGCTCTCCCGAGGGCTTGGGTGGCCTTGCAGGAGAAACAGCGTGGTGCCGGCATTGATTCTGGGCTGGGCCGTGTTGTTGTTCTTGAAGACCACAGCTATTTTATCTGTGGGGCACACAGGGAACAAGTGGGTCAACGTTAGTCAACATCAGTTTGAGACTGGTGTAGAATTTCTAGAAAAATTAAAAACAAAAAAAACAACAGGACTGAGAAAGTGAAGGAGACTGGAAGAACAAGAAACACTGGGTTCACAGACATCCAGTGACCTAAGGGTGCAGGAGACAATGAAGGAGGGAGTACTCACACCTGTTGTGGAGAAATAAAGCCTGGACATTTGTTACAGGATTTTGACATGGCACACAGCACTTGACATGTCTGCTGTATGGAACGGGCATGAAAATTTTACCATCAGTTTAAGATGTCACAACACACACACACACACACACACACACACACATAAACACACACACACATACACACACACACACACAAACTCTCTCTCTCTCTCTCTCACACACACACACACACAAACAAGCTCTCTCTCTCTCTCTCCTCACACACAACACACACACACACACACACACGCAAGCTCTCACTCACACACACACATACACACACACACACACACACACACATATTTCCTCTTCCGTTATCACACACAGGCTCCCACAGTCAGACAGGCAGGCAGGCAGGCAGATAAGCAGACAGACAGACAGACAGAGGGGACAAACGAAAGAGCGTGAAGAGAAAACGAAAAGAGAGAGCAAGAGACAGAGAAAGAAGACAGAAAGAGGAGAGGGGGAAGGAAGGAAGGAGGGGGACAGAAGAGAGAGAATGAATGAATGAATGAATGAATGAATGAATGAATGAATGGTGGGTTTCTTTTTGCTTGTTTGTTGGTTGGTTTTTTAACACTGACCAGAAGTGCAGGGGGGCAGAGAGAGAAAATGAATGAATGAATAAATGAATGATGGGGCTTTTTCTTGTTGGTTTGTGTGTTTGTTTGTTTGTTTTTTAACACTGGCCAGAACTGCAGGGGGACAGAGAGAGAGAATGAACGAATGAACGAATGAATGAATGAATGAATGAATGAATGATAGGGCTTTTTGTTTGTTTGTTTGTTTTTTAACACTGGCCAGAAAAGCAGGCGGACAGAGAGAGAGAATGAATGAATGAATGAATGAATGAATGAATGAATGCATGAATGATGGGGCTTTTTTTGTTGGTTTGTGAGTTAGTTTGTTTGTTTTTCAACACTGGCCAGAAGTGCAGGGGGACAGAGAGAGAGAACGAACGAACGAACGAATGAATGAATGATGGGGCTTTTTTTGTTGGTTGGTTGGTTGGTTGGTTGGTTGGTTTTTTAACACTGGCCGGAAATGCACTCACTGTTATCCTCAGGGTGGGCTGAGAAGACGACGAAGGCTCGACAGAAGGCGTCCTTCACGCACCACTCCTTGGCCGCCGGCAGGTTCTGCATGACTTGCACGCAGCCCCAGGTGACCCGCGTGTTGGCACACAGGTAGTCAAACTGGCCGGGGAAGTTGGAGGAGTCCAGGCGTTGGAACAGAGCCACCGTGTCCACCTCACCTACCTGCACAACGCCAACAACAGATCCTCGTCTGTACCTCTTTTTTTTTTTTTAACTGTATAGATAAAAAATACAGAGAAATAAATGTTATACAGACATAATCCCACACATATATATGTCTCTGGCTCCCTGAGAATGATATACTCATATTCTGGTGCAGGACGCACTAATGTATGTTCTTGACATCAATTAAATTCCGACAAAGTCTGGCTGAGAAAAGACATTCTCGGCACTGCGTCTGATGTTATCTGAAAGCCGAGTCTCCAGCTTTCCAGCTTCATTTTCCTTCAGGGAAAGGACAAAACTTCAGTCAGAAATTTTTGGAAGGCAATTTTTTTGTTTGTTTATATATTCAAAGCAGTACATAAAGAGCACATGAAATGTCCCTGCTAATGTGATCTGGAGCTCGAACTGGAAGCAAGATCCTTCCTAAGACTCATAACCAATGTCGATCAGACAACAAAGAGTATCTAACAGTGACAAACATTGAATAGAGAAGTTTCAATCATACTGAACTTGTTAGGAAGAGAATTTAAAAAGAAGCAGTGTACAAAATTAGTTCACAAAGTACAGTAAAGTTCGGTCTATAAGCCGCGACTTTTTTCCCCAGCTTTAAACCCTGCGGCTTAAACAACAATGCAGCTTATTTGTGGATTTTTCCGATTCCAGGTACATCACACCCTCATCTATTCTTAGCTTCTCTGTAAATGACCATATCGTGTTTACTGTTCATGAATTTTTCGATGAACTCCATGTTAAAGTGTTAACTGTTCACGTTGTTACAGTGTTAGCTGCTCACATTTTTAAATCAAAGCCGCACACACTGAAGCATTCAGACCATTATCAATGGTTTTCGCAAGGCTGAACTGCGTGCTGCAGCAGACGACAGTGCAAGCGACAGAGCAGCAGTGACCTTCACCTTGACTCAAGAGGAAAGCGACAGTGAAAACGAGGCTGAAGTCAGTAACAAGATGACCGAGGAAGCGCTACTATTTCTGAAGCGCTACTATTTCTGTTCAACTCCAATACCGAATAAGAAGAATTCAGCAGATTCAGTGGACAGGACGATGATGACACTGAATTAAAATTTTTATTTTTGTTGTATATATCTGCGGCTTATAAACCAGTGCGGCTTATTTGTGAAAAAAAATCAGATTAAAAAAAAATTTAGTGGGTGAGGCTTATATATAGGTGCGCACAATAGACCGAACTTTGCGGTAAAGCTGTGAATTCA
>CM065739.1:52434857-52437357 GCA_033310375.1 Conus canariensis
AAACAGGGTGAAACTGGATCCAACGTGAGTGAAAGGTTTCTCTAAGCGCATGCTCACACACAGAACCTTGATATTTAAAGTCTCAGACTGACAGACGAGGTGGGGACTGGAGTCTGCATAGACATGTTTTATAATGTAGTGAAGTATATTTTAACAGTACGTAAGCCTGCAAGCAACACTTTTGAAAGATGTGTTTAAACATTTCAAAAGTACATGTAATACATGTTTGAATCTTGTATGGCTGGGATGCACTGGTTGTTCAGTAAAATGTACTGGTCATTTGGTAATATACATTGGTCATTTGGTAAAATGCATTGGTCATTTGGTAATGTAAAATCTATTGGTCATTTGGCAATATACATTGTCATTTGGTAAAATACATGGATTGGTCAGTTGGTAAGATGGATTGGTCATTTGGTAAAATGGATTGGTCATTTGGTAAAATGGATTGGTCATTTGGTACAAGTTTCCTGAATTGTTTCTTATCCCTAACAACATCACTAAACAACAATAATCCATAATCTGAATGTGCAGCCACTGAATGTACACACTCATGTGTTCAGCTAAGATTCATTTCACCTATCACCTATCCTGGAGTCTTGAAGACCATTGGGGTGCCCCAGAAGACTTCGCAACCAGCTTCTCCACTCTTAATGCATCTTCTTCATTTAAGATGAAAACATTAAATGAATATAAACTGAGAAACCAAACCAAAAAAAACCAAAAAAAAAACTGTATATACACAAAAACAAAACAAAAACAAACAAAACAGGCTTCACAGCAGCCACCTTATAAATCCTCCTCACCGATGTTGACATTTTCCAAATAGCAGTCGGTGTCGGCGGAACACGCTTTCTCCTCCAGAACTGCATCGTCCAGGTCGGTCAGCTTCAGGAACTTCTCCTCCACCAGAACAAAGTCTTTGGGCTTGACCTTCGGCAGTCCCACGCTGCCCAGGGGAGAGCGGTGCAGGTAGGCCATCAACGACGCTATGCCGTGAGCCAGCTGGACACAGGCACATGACAGAAAGTTTTCTTTGTTTCGGTCACGCCAAGTAAAATATAATGGGAACTTATCGATACTGAAGGTACAGTAAGATTACTCTATATGAACATTACTCCGAATATCGCAGTTCACAAGAACACTGTTTTTGCTGCTGATACAATAGTGTGTCACTTACGCAGAACATGTCATTGCCCTGTGTCTTTTTATCTCTTGTGACGTCATGATCAACTGGTTTTTTTCCATCTCATCCCAGCTGCCTCCCCTTTCATTGACCTGTTGGGAGCTTTTTTTTTTTTTTTTTTAATTTTCCTGAGTAATAACTGTGCACACATGCATGACCTGAAGCTGTAAGGAAGAAGAAAAACAGAACGACCCAGAGAGAGCTGAAGAAGAAGAATTAAGGCAGACTTAAAGAAGTAAAGAACCGACGGGCAGACACTGAGAAAGGGTAGCTCAGAATCGAGCCATATGGAGAGTTGTCCTTTACGGCTTAAGTCGTTCCCTTGGGGATGACAGGCCTAGGTTAGTCTGTATGCAAACACGTATGCAGGATAGTGATAAGATAAGATAATGTTGCTTATAGCCCAGCCGACCGCAAAGGGCCACATCAGGGCTGTCACCACGTTAAAATCAACTCACAAGTCATTCATTCACACAATTCTTTAAAATACATCGAAAAACCATCTGAAAGTTTGTTAAAAATCTTTCCACTGTAAAAACTCAGATCCGATGAAAAATGTTAATCTCTTTCAAGAACTCAAAGATGGCATCAGGTGGGACATCTCTGAACAAGGTTTTCATGGAATCTGCCGTAAAATGTTTGTGTCTCACATCGTGCAAGTCCCAACACTCTAAAAGAATATGTTTCATTGTGAGTGGCACATGACATGGAATGCACCACGGAGCTTCTTCACTCTTTAAAAGGTACGAATGGGTAAAATACGAATGGCCGGTGTGCAGCCGGCAAAGAACTGTTTCTTCTTTACGACCACCAGACGCAGATGGGAGGAACTCCTTAAGGTTTGGACGGATCTGAAAGAGTTTGTTATCCGTCTGTGTATTCCAATCCTCCTGCCAGAGGTCTCTCACATAATCGTTAATTTTGGGTTTCAGATCTGAGCAGGGGATATATATGTCGGACAGTTTCTCTCTTGTGGCATTCTTGGCTAAACGATCAACCATTTCGTTCCCTCCAATGCCAACATGACCAGGAATCCAAGCCAAAATAATGTTGTAACCATCCGCTTTCAACTTGGTCAAAAGTTCAAAAAAGTGTAAAAGTTCTGGGTGCTGAAGGTTGCGGCCAGCTATGGCCTCCAACGCTGACAGTGAATCTGACAGAACCAGAAAGTCCCTCTTCTTAGATTGTGAGATTATCTTCAATGCCAGAACCAGAGCAGTAAGTTCAGCGGAATAAGATTATCTTCAATGCCAGAACCAGAGCAGTAAGTTCAGCGGAATAGACAGAAGCATCTGGAGGTATATGTTCTAACAG
>CM065739.1:52442357-52457357 GCA_033310375.1 Conus canariensis
TACCCAGAATGCCTATTTTATAGTTCTCTAATAGTAAACACTTTACAAACATACATAATGTGTAGGATTATCTGTTTTTAACACTAATTTAGAAAACTTTTGAGACTTAAGTTTTTGCTTAATCCTTCGTTTTTCTTGATCGTTTTCAATAACATCATTTTCACGCATACATTCATCAAATGCGTCTCTGTCTTTCATGTGGAATAAAACTACAGTCTTTAACTGTTCTCTAAAGTCTTTTAAAACTGAGTTATATTTTTGACATAAAATCCACACACTTATCCCAGCATGTCTTCCACTGAAAGCCAGTTTTGATAAAGTATTTCTTTTTCTAACTATGTCTCTTTCTGCTGAACAGTCATCTATAATAAATAGTGTCTGAGTTCCTTCAAACTGTCTATAAAAGTGTTCTAAGCACTCGCTAAGTTTATTGCTAGGATCAACTAAATAGATTTCATCATCCGTCCATATAAACCTTCTGTCGTGATATGCTTTGCTCCATTTGAGTGTTGGACAGAAAATTACAATATGATCAAAATTATAACGATAAACTGTTTGTAATAGGTCGAGGACAAATATTGTTTTTCCACAACCAGTCTGTCCACAAATCAATGAACAATGAGGGGTTTTTGACATAAAGTTTAACATCGGCATTGACACCAAAGTTGTCTGCTCCATAGTTTTTAAAACAGAATTTAATCTAATCCAGTTATTGTTTTTATCATACTCTCTGTCAAAACTTGTTCAGTATAATAAAACCCTATAAGGCCCAAATGTGTAAGATTAATCCAGTTCAGTTCTGTAAGATCGTTTCTATTTAGACTAATATCAATTTTGTTGCTTGTTGTTATGACCTTAATATCCTCGCCATTGTAAAGAACGACGACAGTAACTTTAAGTTTGTCAACGTCTAAGTTTTGCCAGCTAATAAGAATTCCTTTCATAAGATTGTCACTGACGCCCAGAGCTCCATTTCTCGCCTCATCTTTTAAGACAGAAATTTTAAATATCATTGTGAACGTGTCTCCTAATTTTGTGCGTGGAATGAACTGTAATTTTGTAGAAGCTTTCTTTAAAACCGATTCTCTTCTGTGGAGGATGTACTGTTTGTCCCCAAACGGCTTTATTTTGATCTCTTTCCGACTGTTGTCCTCTGGCATAAGACTTACATGTAAAGGGCCAGAGTTCAATGCTTTTCTGAAACTTTTTTGACGGTCAAAAAATGTAAATGGGCTTAAGAATTCAAATTTTATGTCCCATTCTAAATATGGTTCTAAGTGCCATTTGTTGTCAGTTTTTCGAACTATTTTATATTCATACTGACCTGTATTATTTGCTTCTAGATTGCGTAGTTGTTCTAGTTTAGGAAACCTTTTGTTGTCGTCAACCTCTTTGCGCTTATAATAACCATCTTTAGTGTACTCAAAACCATATAAAGTGCCTATCTCACCGTTTTGTTCAAAGTCCTCAACGTCTGCAAGGTCTTTTAATTCTAAAGTTACACACCTCTCAGGCGCTAATGTGACCCCCGAATCGTCTGGTCCACGTGACATTTTTTAAAACAACGTATTATTTTATTTCCAAAACAATGTGCAGGTTATCACATTTCACGACTTTCCCTGTTTTATCTGTGATCTTTATATTAAATGATCTGACCCTCCCACAAGCTAATCTTTTAAACTGTAAATTAGGGAATTGTATAATTTCATAATCGCAATATGCAGCTTTCCCTGATGGAAGAGCTCTTAAAACAGTTGAGGGCCTTCCATCATATAAGTTTTCATCAGTGCTCAGCTCGTCCAAATGAACATAGAGTAATGAATGTAATGCAAGATCGAGCGGATATTCTCCCTCATAAGTAGTTTCGTCTGGTGCAACTCTAAATTCATGAACGGCATTATCGCTAGTTGCAAAGCCTAACATTTTAGCTAGCTCTTCATCAAAAAGGTAATAGTCTTCTTTTTCTTCAGGTTTGAATGTCAACATTATTTTCAAATTTGCATTGTTAAGTTTGAGAGTAATGTCAAAGTTACTCATTGCTTCTTTCAGCGAGCAAAACCCGTAATAACCATCAGGTATGGTTAACTGGCTAACTAAGTTTCCTCTTTTGTCAACTTTTACAATCTTATTATTCTCCTTGGATTCAGTTATATTAAACCATACGACTTTGTAAAAAATTTCATGGAGTGCGACCCTTTGGGTTCCGCAGTTATTATCAATAGCATATTCTAAAAACGAAGGACTGTCTTGAGTTGTTATTGTTACAAACATTTTTAAAACAAATTTAAAAATGAGTGCATTCAAATATACTAATGCAAAATATTCTGTTGGACCGCACTACAGTCCTAAATATATAACAACTGATACTCTCGACATTTCTGTGACTCAGTCTGACGCCTTTCAAGTAAAGGTTAGTACTCCATTAAACAGATATCTTAACCCTCCTATCAAAAACGACTACATCCCGAAAGTGTGATTCAGTCATCCGATGCAGTTTTATCAGAACCAGTTAAACTTTGCTGTGTTTTGTGCTTCAACTGGGTGTGGAGTGTCGTATGCTGATCATTTAAATCATCCTGATCCTTTGGTGAGGTCAGTGTATAGATTTCATTTTTATTACACCTTCAGACGTATTTTATCTGAACTGCAAGCGCCATTACCAAATGACAAAACGTTTAATCCATTCAGCAACAGAATAGATTACAAGGCTTTTGAAAGGATCTGTAACGAATTTGATATTAACCCAAAGACATACTTTAGACAAAAGTTGGATCGCAATTATGGTTTAGGTACCCTTTATTATTGGGGCGTGCACAGAAAGTATAACTATGATTGGAATCCTCCTTACACATCTTTCTCTTCAGGCACAACTGTTCACCTCGGGTCCATAGAGCAAGAGCATAAAACAGCATGGACAACATTTATTTTGGATACTTCTAAGGGTCTAACAAAAGCGGGAATAGAACGAATAAACGACTCTATTCGTACTTATGTTTGGTGTTTGCTAGGTTCGCAAGCACAAACGAGATCGAACATAACTGATCCTTCTACTGGCTTTGACGCACAAAAACAGTATTTAGCAAATTTAGAGGATTCTATTAATTCTGCAATTGATTTGCCTTCAAGTATTAAAAGGTACCAAAATGTTTTGCAATACGCAAGATCGAAAGTAGACTTCGCCGTTGGCACTGGTTTATACATGCTGCCTTCTGACCTCAGACTCCAGATAGGAACAATAATAAACTATAATAATGAAATCCTTGTGGCTGGTAAAGAAGAGAAGGTCGGAAAAAAACGACATAAATTCTAAGCCAGCAATAGCAATAAAAAAAGAAGTCCCAATCCCCGTGGCCCCCTCAAAACCCCATCCAATCCCCAAGGCCCAAAGCCCAAAGGCCATTGAAGACGCGGACTTTGTTCGTGATGACCATGAATATGAAAAGACGGCACTTGTTATTGGATTAACTGCCCTAGGATTACTTGGTCTTTATCTTACTATAAAGTAACCCAACTATTAAGACAACTAATGACCATAAGTGCTCGGCCATAAAGCCAACTACTTTGCTTGCAGTAGACAAAAGCCAGCTAACGATACCCCCTATTATACCAGGCAAAGAATCTATTGCCTTACTGGCTAATTTTTTTAATAAACTTGCAAGATGATCAAGTTGTTTTTTTACCCATGATTTATCTGACGATGGAGTTGGCGGGCCTGGTGGCACTGCTCCCCCACCACCGCCGCCTGTAATAGCCAACACCAGTGTACTTATTGCAAATCCTAAGGCTGTTATAACACTTGCTAATGTGACACCTTGCTCTCTAAACAGTGTTCTTATTCGTTCTGCTAGTGTTGTGTCTTCATATAAAATTCTTTGGATAGTTTCTCTTATTCTGCTCACTTGAGTTCGTAATTGTTCTCGGTTAGTAGACAACACTTCTAGTCTTGCTGATCTCTCTTGTTCAAGATCTTTTAGTCTTTGTGTTATTCTTTCTTTAACACCAGGTCCTAAGTTGTGGTCATCAGCCTCAACTAGTTTTTCTTTTTCTCTTTTTATATGCTCATCTAGTTCACCCAGTTTTGCTAAATTGTTTGTTAATTCGCCTCTGATGCTTTTCAAAGCATGATCAAGGGCCGTTATTTCTCTCATAGGTAGCGGCGGATCGTGCATAGTTTTTAATACTGTTTCTTCTGAAAAACTGGTTTCTGCTTCTATTGCTTGTATTAGTTTGTCTGTTGATTGATTTAAAACTTCAAGTGGCATGTTTTGTATTTGGTTATCTGGTGGGATTTCTTGTTGTGTGTTTTGAAGTTTAGCAACTGCTTCTCTATCTAATTTTTGTTTAGGAATGCCAAGGCGTTTTTGTTCGTTCACACTGAGTCTTTGTCTAATTGTACCCATGCTTACAAACTTTGATGAGTTTCGTTTAGTTGTAAGCTGAACAAGTTGTCCTTGGTCGTTTTTCACATACAAATGGTCATCTTTTACTTCAAAATCATTAGGGTCTAAATATTCAGGAGGTTCTTGGCCTAAACTTTGATAAAGTGCTCCGACCTTACTTTCTGTTAATTCACGCCGCAATGAGGGCAATGAATGTGTCAAAGGAGTCATTTCACTCATGTTGTCTCCAGGATCAAAAACATCATAATCTTCTTCTGCCATGTTTTTAAATAATTAACTTTTTATTTTGTTTTATAAAAAAATGTCACAAGCATATGGCTCGATTCTTGACCCGCATAGAAGACTGAAAGAGCCCTTTGGCGTGAAGGGAAATAAACAGAATATTATTGTTCCAAATAATCCATCTACTATTGATTCAGATCAAATTCTTACTGTTAAATTTCCAGACCTAGGAGCAGATGAAGTGATTGTGCCGGGATCTGCACGGCTTACTTTCAAAATAGAACTTGATTCAGCAACAGACCCAAACAGGACAGTAGTCCAGAATCTGGGACGGGCAATCGTTAAGAAAATTTCTATAAAACTTGAGGGGCAAGAAATATTTTCTTTACACAATGCAGACATATTTCTAATCTATTCTGATCTATGGCTAACCGATAATGAAAGGGCCGATCTTGCGTTTCAAGGAATCGAAAATAACGAAGCACTAAAACACAGAATAGACGCCGAAGATGCTAAAGACGGTAACAAGTATGAAGCTGTAAGTTATGCGTATGGAAATCGCTTTTCCATACCCTTAGATTTTGAGTTGTTAAAAGCGCATGCGCCATACTTTCAAGGAGCATTAAAAGACAGATTGTCATATGAACTAACTTTTAATGAATACAAACGTGTCATTAAATCTACAGACACTGATTCCAAGTACAGCATTTTCGACATCTCGTTAGAGTTTGACATTGTTAGCAACCCTAACTTAGCAAGGCTGATTGAGCAACAATATCAGTCAAAATTAGCAATATATTACGAAAGAGTGATTCATCATTCAAAATATCCTAAAAGCAGAGCAGACACTATATGGAACTTTAGTTTTAGCGCCGCAGCAAGATCCCTTAAAGGTATTTTATTGCTGTGTGAAGATGAAGAACCATTCAAAAGACAAAGTGAAAAGTTTATCAATCCTAAAATAACGAAAGTACAATGTTCAATTGAGGGTAGTCCTAACCAAGTCTACGGTAGCGGGCTTAAACCTTATCATCATTTTGATGAAATAAGAAAATTGTTTGGAGGCGGGAGGTCTAGAAGTCCAACAGTAGACCTTGTGTCTAAAGATCTACACCTTCACAGTGTTAGACTTGATGAATATTTAACAACAAAATACGGTTTATGGATTGACCTAAGGTCAACAGAGGATAATCAGTTGCATGGGAGTGGGAGAACAGTTAAAGACGTAATAAACATTCAAATTGATAAAGAAAAAGAGAGTGATAAACCACTTAATGTACATTTGTTTTTAATATATGATGCGCAGCTGAATATTCAAGATAACAGATTGAAAGATATCCAATACTAAATTATTTTTATTTTAAAAAAGCATGTCTGTTACGACTTATCCAAAAGTGCCCAAAGAAGAGATAGTAGGCAATTCTGCTGCTGTAGACATAAAAACTTTCAGATTAACCAACATTACACAAATGCAACAAAAACTAGAGCAGGACCTTTCAAAATACAGCAAAACCAAACGAAGGTATTCTGCTGTCTTTAATGCTGTTACATATGTTAATACTGGAGCATCGATCACTAGTGCTCTATCAGCAGGAACAAGTGTAGGTCTCTTAGCAACAGGCGTAGGTGCACCGGTAGCTATACCTCTAGGTGGTTTGTCTTTAACTCTTGGCCTGTGTTCATTGGCTGTAAGTGCTGTCAGCAAAAAAATAAAAGCTAAACTCCAAAAGCACACAGCTATGGTTCAACTAATAACAGCTAAACTTAGTTCCTTCAAACTGACAATAAATAAAGCACTTGCTGACTCAAACATCACGGATGAAGAATTTAGTCGCCTACAGGCTGATTTTGAGGACTACAAAAGACAAAAGTTTGATCTTCAAAGAAAGGCAAGGGCAACTTTTTCTCAACAACCAGACACCGATCAGATAAAAAAGGAATGTTTAAAAAAAGTAAACGAAACATTAAACTCTGTTCTAAACAGCTCACATTAACAACACCAAAGGGCGTTTATACTTTAGTTTATGAGTCCAAGCACAAAAAGACCGTTGATATTGATTCTGATTAACTTTTATTTTTTTTATTTAAATAAATATTTTGAGTTAGAAAAGAAACTCAACATGGATAAGATATATGAAGGTTCAGATGAACTGTTTGAAGCAATGCTCGAGGAAGAGCGTTTGTCAAGAGCACTAAATGAGATTGATTTAGAAGTTATTAATCCAAAAAACGTGCGGGAAAGCGTTGTACACGCTATTTCTCAAGTTCCAAGTAAACTAACAATCAACCCTCCACTTAAAGTAAGGTTAGTTGTTTTAATCGACTATATAACAATAAACGAAGAAAATCTAGAAGTCTGGGTCTCAACTAAACAGCAGACTATTCTTTCCTCTAATGACTTAACACCTGGTTGGGCAGACCAGCTGCTTACACAGTTTGATGTGGCCGCTGAAGAAGCCAAAATGAGAGGCTCTGGTTGGTCAGAGGGTGAAGTCCTAGACATCAGATTAAAACAGGCTAAGTATGAGCCGATTGTAGGCAAGTCTTACATTCCACTGCCTCCAACATTAGTTGCAAAGAAAGCAGTTTTGAACATAAAAAATTCAGATGACAAATGTTTTATGTGGTGCGTTCTTGCTAGGCTGCATCACGTTGCCAAAAATGCAGAGAGAGTATCTAACTATTTACAGTGGGCCAATGATCTTAACTTTAACGGCCTTGAATTTCCTATGGCTGTAGACAAAACTGATCAGTTTGAAAAACAAAATCCACCAATAACTGTTAATGTCTACACATGGTCTGAAGAAACCAACCTTCTGCCAATTAGAGTGTCAAAGAACAGTCCAACAATAGGCGAACCAACCAAAACTCATGTAGACTTACTCCTGATGCAAAGCCTTAATGGGTTGCACTACACTCTAATACGCACAATGAGTAGATTACTAGTGCATACTACAAAAACAACATAGCAAACAAGAATTTTGTAGAAAATGTTTAACAAGAATTCCGTCCGTTCAAGCTGCGAGCGAACATATAAAACATTGTATTAGCCCAGTTGACTGTGATACAGAACTAATTACGCCCGGAGAAGGCAGTAAAGTTAGTTTTAAGAACTGGAAACGGTTGCAAACTAGTCCATATGTTGTTTACGCAGACTTCGAATCACTCATTGTTCCTTATGAAGGACCAACCCCACAGAAACTTCCTAAAACAGTCTTAATGAGTAATCATCAGATTTGCTCATTTGCCTTCATCATTGTTAGGTCGGATGGCACCCATTCAAAGCCAGAATTATACAGAGGACCAAATGCTGCAAAATACTTCTTAAAACGCATGCAGCAAGTGCGTAATGCCTGTTCTAATAATCTGAATTTATCTGAAATCATAATGACGCCTGAAGACCAACAACAGTATGACTCAGCCACTCACTGTTGGATTTGTGGGGCGGCCTTGGTTGCCACCGCAGAGAATCCAACAGTAAGAGACCATGATCACATTAGTGGAAAGTTTAGAGGAGCAGCACATAACAAATGCAATCTTCAACTAAAGTTTGAACCAAAGACATGGAAGCTGCCTATATTCTTTCACAACTTGCGAGGTTACGACTCTCACCTTATAATGCAAGCAGTAACCAGCGACTTCAGGGTGTCATGCATTGCGCAGTCATCAGAAAAGTACATGTGTTTCACTTTAAATAACATGTCTTTCTACGACTCTATGCAACACATGATGGGTTCATTAGAGTCACTGGCTATGTCCTTAAAGTCCTGCCCAATAACAGAAGAATATTTTGACCCAACTCTTGTTAGAAAGGGCGTTTACCCTTATGAGTACATGAACAGTTGGCAAAGGTTTGACGAAGATACACTTCCGCCTAAAGGCGCGTTCTTTAGTAGTCTTAGAGGAAAGGACATCAGTGATTCTGATTATTCTTATGCTCAAGATGCGTGGCAGAAGTTAGAGTGTAAAACGATGGGAGACTATCATGATTCCTATTTAATGGCGGATACCTGTTTGTTGGCGGACGTCTTTGAAAATTATAGGAAGACCTGCATGAAACATTACAGCCTGGATCCCGCGCATTACATTTCTGCGCCCGGGATGAGCTGGGACGCTTTCTTAAAATTTACTGGAGTACAAATTGATTTATTGTCTGACCTGCCAATGCTTCAGATGATTGAAAACGGATTGCGTGGGGGAATCAGTATGGCGTCGCACCATTACTGTAAAGCAAACAACAAATACTTGGACGACTATGATCCAAGTAAAAGGTCTAACTATCTCATGTATTTAGATGCAAACAATCTGTATGGATGGGCAATGGCGCAATCACTTCCATTACGCAACTTTAAAATGTACACAGATACGGATAATATTCAAAAAGCATTAAAGTGGTTGGGCAGTTTGACGCCAGATCAACAGTGTGGATACATTCTAGAAGTTGACTTAGAATATCCTCAGGAACTCCATGATTACCATAATGACTATCCATTAGCAGCAGAAAGTCTAAAGATGGCAAAAACAGAACCACCTAAACTTGTGCCTAATCTTCGAGGCAAAAAAAATTATGTCTGCCATTACAGGCTTCTACAATTTTATTTAAGACATGGTTTGAAGTTGACAGCTGTTCATCGTATAATTGCTTTTGATCAAGAACAGTTCATGAAACCATACATAATGAAGAACACTGATCTCAGAACTAAATCCACAGATGCTTCAGAAAAAGACTTTTTCAAGTTGATGAACAACAGCTGTTTTGGAAAGACTATGGAGAATCCGCACAAGCGTAAAGATGTTAGATTGGTCACCAGAGAGAACGATGCAATTAAGCTAACTTCTAAACCTAATTATCAGGACTTCAGAAGATTTCATGATCAGCTTTTTGGCATAATGATGAAAAAAAAGAAAGTCAAATTGGATAAGCCCGTTTTTATTGGGTTTACTGTTTTAGAATTATCAAAGCTTTTGATGTTAGAATTTCTTTACGACTACTTTAAACCCTTGTATCCTGAGTCCAAAGTACTTTACACAGATACAGATTCCTTTGTAATCGACATCCCTACTGAAGATATCTATAAAGACATGGAAATAGAAGTAGCAAAAGGGCATGCTGGATGGTACGACACATCTGATTACCCTAAAGATTCCCTTTGCATTCAACTGTTAACAAAAAGGTTTTAGGTAAGATGAAGGATGAATTATCTGGAGATGTGATCAAGGAGTTTGTTGGTTTGAGGTCGAAAATGTACAGTCTTTCAAGCCAAAAAAAAGTTGTTAAAAAAGCAAAGGGAATATCTCGCAGCGCTGTGCAGTCAAGCATATCCCATGACAACTACAAAGAAGCATTGTTTGGCAATAAGACTTTTCATCATGACAATTACAAGCTGCGATCTAATCTGCATGAGATTAACACAACTGTTGTAACAAAACGGTCTCTTGACCGCACTAACACAAAAAGAGTATTTGTTAATCCAGAGTTTTCATATGCAATTGGTCATTGGAGGTCATTTGGTCAAGCGCAATTAGATACTCAGTAATTTCTTTATCCAGTATAGCCGGATTATTATTTGTTGTTGTTGTTTCAAGATTTTTGATTTTTTCAAAAATATTAGGATCAATGGGTAGTTTATTCTTTATCATTGTTTTGATAATAAATTTATACGCAAATAATTTTTTTTGAGCTTCCATTTTTAACTCAGAAATGTATTTGCCTAAATTAACTAAGCGACTGGAACTGTGTCTGGAGGGATTATCTGCAGTTCTTCCTTCACAAAAGATCTTCGGGGGGCTGGTCGTTTTGTTGTGTCAGTTTCTCGTAAATAATACACGGGTGGATTCATTTTCACAATTTTTTTTATCTCATATGGATCAACACTCCAAACTGGATCTGTTGCCCTGATGCGAGTGTCCCCTTCCGCTTCTCCCGGCGAATAAAGGTATCTCACTTTTAAACCAAATGGCAATAGTTTGCTTGATGAAGACTCTCCTTCAACAACATTTATTGTTTGTTTTCTGATTGCTTGTACTGGTTTTAGACCTTTAAATTCTTCATTATTCATTGCACGTAGAACTGAGGGCAGTCTTCTAACCCATTCTGTGTTGCGAGAATTGTCAATCAGCTCTCTGTGATACTGGTAGGAAAAAAGCCTTTCAGATAACTGTTTGTTAAAGTTTTCAACCAAACCCTGTGATCTGTGAACTCCTGGAATGCCTCTTTTAATGGTAACTCTATGTTTTAACAATAATTGATTCACTTGACCTTTAAATTCTTTTCCATCATCGACTTGAATCATGCGAGGATAAGTTAAGGGTCCTCGTTGATATATCAGTTGTATAGCGACAGCAACAGCAGAAGCACTCTTTTGTGTTAATGGTTCAGCATCTTTGTATCTTGAAGCTATGTCAATGACTGTAAGTGCGTACTTAAATCTTTTTCGTCTAATCGTATCATGGGGTAAATATAGAAGATCCATTTGATGGGTGTCGTTCGGTATTGTGTTGACAAAGTGTGGTCTTTGTATTCGTTTAGGTGCTGGTAAATAAATTTGCCAAATCGCTTGTTTAGATAACCATTCTTTTGCTGTTTGTTCACTGACTCCAGCTGCTTGGCTTAGCTTTTTAATTGCTGTTATTCCCTTCCAATATCCTTTTGGCGAATAATAGATTTTGTTCATTTTTATTCAGCCAATACTTTGTGCAACAAAATACACAGCGGTCATGCCAAAGACAATAAACAATATTTCTTGCATCTTTTGTTTTTCTGATGGTTGATAAAAGTCGCTAAATTTTGGTGGGGGCAATGTTTCAACTTGTTTGCCTGTTACTAGAAAATATTCTTTTATTGCCTGGTCAACATCTTTAAATGTGTAAGCTGCATGTCCCTGTTGTTTAAGTCTGTCGTTAATAAAATCTAACTGCTCCATTCTTTGCTTTTCATAGGTGTCTTGTGCAGCAGCTAGTTGCTCCATAGCTCTGTTATGTCTTTTTCTCTCATTGTTATTTTGTAGTTTACTAAATGCGTAATTACTTCCGCTAAAAGCAAGCGCATTAACCACAGCGCCACCAATCATCATTACGAGTGAAGCCATTTTTATAAATGTATTTTTTTTAATGTTACATATTGATACTGTCTGGAATTATTCCTTGCTTAACTAGAAAATCTTTCGTAGCAAATGAAGCTGTAATAACAGCAATCAGCTTTGCTGAGTCTTCAAAGTCTAGTTTGCCAAGATCTGCTGGTTTTATTTTTAACAGGCTTTTACCAAGCATTGTGTATCCTACACTTAGGCCTCCAATAACAGCAGAATGGTATACAAGGTTAGTAATAGTTTTTTCGGTGCTCATTTTTAAAAAATAAAATAATTATAATTAATAAAAAACATGAACAGCGATGATCTACTTCCTGAACTTATGATTACAAATGATCAAGTTGATGACCAAGCTATTATGCGCCAAAAAGAAAGGCTGTATTCTTTAGCAGCATGTGGAAAAACAAAACAGTACCTTGGAAATGAATTCAGCATAGAACAGATTCAACAAATGTCGCCACAAGACATTGTAAAGTATCACAACAGGTATGAAGCGCAACTGGGGTCAAGAATGGTAAAAAGTGTCGGACAAACGGTTCTTAGTTTGTACACTAAACTAGTTAGTAGATTTGCTCCCATTGATTCTGAACAAGATTTTATGTATGATTTAACACAGGATCCAGTTTTAACAAAGACATTAGAGTCTCTAGGATGTGATCTATATTACAGATTTGGAACATTATTGTCGCCAGTAATTATGGGATTAATTACTTTTAATCATATAGATTTTGTTTCCCTTCAAAATGACCGAGCCAGAAAATCAGCAGAATCAGAAAACATTGAATCAGGTGGAGAAAGTGACCAGTAAAAAGCCTCCTCATCCTGGGCGTGTTGCAGCAGGAAAAAAATTAGCAGAGTGGAACAAACAAAAAAAATTAATGTTGCAATCACAGAATATAACTCATAATGAAAACATAACACCGCCAACGCCAACAGTTGTTTCAATGCCAGCTGTAAATACACAAGTTGATTCAAGACCTACAACACCAAAGTCGTCATGGAATATTGAATTTAAAACAGTTGCCATTTTTGGCGTCATTGCTGCTGGGGGTGGTTATTACGGTTATAAAATATATAAACAACGCCAGCAAAAACCAAAGCAGTCCAAAAAATCTCAGCCACTAAATACAGAAGCCGAACAAAAAAGCATGCCAGAACCGCCAACAACAAAAGATCATTTTGATCCATTTGATATGCAGTAATATTTCAAGAACTTAATAAATAATTATAAGTGACTTGAATAATAACTTGATAACGACTTAATGACGACTTCATGAAAACTTAAATAAGAACTTGATAAGAACTTAATGACGACTTGATAAGAACTTAATGACGACTTGAATAAAAACTTGAATAGAACTTGAATAAAAACTTGAATAAGAACTTGGGGTGACTTAATTAAGGACTTGGGGAAACTTAATTAAGGACTTGGGGTGACTTAATTAAGAACTTAATTAAGGACTTGGGGCGAAAAGTGGAACTGGTAGGACCACTTGTCATTTGATATGTCAGCCACTTGCTTTGTGACTGAACAGGATGTGCGTGGGCGCTGAGCAGTGATTCGTTGGCCTGCAACTACTAGTTAAGCGCGATGAAGAACAGAGAAAGAGGCAGCTCACGCTATAGCAAAGAACGTGTTAGCGCACGCCCGCTGTGCGGACAGACCGCGCCGCAAGCCCGGTGAGAGAAGAAACGCAGTAGGCGCGCGAGGCGTGTTTTATTGATTTTTAGGTCAGAACATAGGGAGACACACAGTTTGTAAACAGGACGCTCGGCCTGCTGACTTACTGCGTGTTGTCTTGGTCTTGCAAAAAAGCTGACAGTCAACCGACTGGTAGTACAGACTGTTTGGGGGAACGCAGACACTATTTATTATAGATGACTTCGGCCGAAACTGGCTTTCAGTGGAAGACATGCTGGGATAAGTGTGTGGATTTTATGTCAAAAATATAACTCAGTTTTAAAAGACTTTAGAGAACAATTAAAGACAGTGGTTTTATTTCACATGAAAGACAGAGACGCATTTGATGAATGTATGCGTGAAAATGATGTTATTGAAAACGATCAAGAAAAACGAAGGATTAAGCAAAAACTAAAGTCTCAAAAGTTTTCTAAATTAGTGTTAAAAACAGATAATCCTACACATTATGTATGTTTGTAAAGTGTTTACTATTAGAGAACTATAAAATAGGCATTCTGGGTAAGCCGGCGGAGCAACAGCGAAACCGGCTTCAGCCGGTTGGAGCTGGCGGAGGTGGGTGAGCCAGAATGCCTATTTTATAGTTCTCTCAAAAACAAAAGAGAACAACAAAAATAAAATAAAATAAAATAAACTAGAGATGCTCCATGACCTACATGCGACAGGAAGAAAACAAAGTTCCTCACTAAAACCTTGGTAATACTATGTCAGGTTGTGAAGTACAATCACTATCAGACAGATTTTGAAAAGTATTTTTAAGGCTCTGCTGAAAAACCTAGACAAACGAATCACAAGACAGAACATGATGCATTTCAACATCTTAGGTCTTCTTCAGACAAGATACACAACACTCTGGACAATGAAAATGAACAAGCAATCACTTATCTTCATCCAATTTGGCGCAAGATGGGCTAAGCCTTAAAAACACTTTTCAAAATTTGTTTAGATTTCCGCCTGCAGTCACCTCACTTTGCAACTAGATCTCACTATCAAGACAGGCTTGCTCACCTGCACTCGGCGTGACCAGGACAGTGTGCCCACGTTGGAGAAGAGAGGCATGCCCATTTCCATCACCAGCACCAGCCCCTTCTTGTCCAGGTCCCTGGACACAGCATCCCCCCGCAGGCAGTAGCCCAGCAGCCGGATCAGGTTGGGATGGTGGAGAAAGCGGAACAGGAAGATCTCCCTCATCAGCAGATAGTTCCCCACAGAGCTGCAGAAGCTGTTGTCCTGCACCTCCTTCAAGCAGGAAGACTTGGTCTGTATGTCGTCGTTTTGACTCTTCACTGCCATCGCTCCCGGAACCGGGTTCTGGTTCCGGTTGTTGTAAGGATTCCAGCCGTAGTTGACGTTGGGTCGGTCCATCTTCTCCACAAATTTACGTCTGGAGAAGCTCAGACTACCCATAAGCTGGTGCAGGCCAATGTCACTGCAAGACATGGGGCTAGGCAAGTTCATCTCCAACAGTTTGTCCTTCAGCAAGATCGCCATTTCGTCTGCCTCCTTTGCTGATAGCCATGTCGGTGGATACAGCAAGCTCAACACTTCTTTAATGTGTAAGTCAGACTTCCCTGGTCCCTGGAGAACTTTG
>CM065739.1:52467357-52475692 GCA_033310375.1 Conus canariensis
GAACACAGGGGTATGAGAACACAGGGGTATGAGAACATATGGGTATGAGAACACAGGGGTATGAGAACGCAGGGGTATGAGAACACATGGGTATGAGAACATATGGGTATGAGAACACAGGGGTATGAGAACATATGGGTATGAGAACACAAGGGTATGAGAACACAGGGGTATGAGAACACAGGGGTATGAGAAATTCAGGGGTATGAGAACCTATGGGTCTCAGAACACATGCGTGCGAGAATATATGGATACGAGACACACGGGTATGGGAGCCCAGGGATATGAGAACGCATGGATATGAGAAGACGTTGGTATTACGCGCATACACACATGTAATCGCACACGCGCGTGTGACACACACACACACACACACACACACACGTACACACACACACACACACACACACACACACACACACACACACACACACACACACATACACACACACGCGCGCGCG
The DNA here is from genome assembly GCA_033310375.1 of Conus canariensis. NCBI lineage: Eukaryota > Metazoa > Mollusca > Gastropoda > Neogastropoda > Conidae > Conus > Conus canariensis. The sequence continues at coordinate 52,467,819 of CM065739.1, forward strand.
CGCGCGCGCACGCACACACACGATAGCAATGTACAATGTATGGGTGTGTCTTCATATCTTTTTCATTTTCATTCATTTCGTTTTGCTTTAGCTAATGGCTTCATGGGGAAAAGCAAAATCTGCTTATTCAATATACCATAATTATCAAAATAAGATTTCTGACTTTGACACACGGATACGCACACATGCATGCACACGTACACTACATCACACTACACACACACACACACACACACACACACACACACCACACACACACTACACATGCGCGCACACACACACACACACCATACACACACACACACACACACACACACACACACACACACACACACACAAAAACTTACACACGCACACATGCGCACACGCCACACACACACACACACACACACACACACACACACACACACACACACACACACACTCACTCAAACACACACACACACACACACACACACACACACACACACACACACACACACACACACACACACACACTGCTCCCATACCTTCTCCACCATTTTCGAACAGAGTACAAGAACAACTCGGTCACAGGTATTGAATAATTGAACCAGTCTGAAGCGTAGTAGTGAAAACAATTCTCGGCTTGTTTTGACTGGACCCTGTTGAAGGCCCAAGACACGATCGATTAGTATCGACTGATTTGTTCACACGCCTGTCCCACCGAACGTGGCTGACTAAACTTTGCCACCACGTGTAGTGGAGTCATCGTAAGACCCTCTAGGCAGTGTAAAACATTGATCGTTAATCTCACATTAATGTTCTCCTCTGCTACCGGCTGCTGTCAGCTGAGTATTGTTTCGTGCTTTTTTTGTACTTTATTCGCCACGTCTGAACACACACACACACACACACACACACACACACACACACACACACACACACACAACCAAAATCAAAATACAAACATCAAATATCAAACTCTGCATTTCTTTAATTCTCTTTCCCCAGCTCATTTCCCGCCCCTGATACCCCCCCCCCCCCCCCACCCCAGCCCACCTCACCACACCCAACCCTTCCTCCTCACTCCGAACACAACACACACACACAACACACACACACACACACCACACACCACACACACACACACACACACACACACACACACAAGTTTATCTGACTCACTTCGACTCTAGTGCCGCCTACCTCCGCTCATAACATCCCATTCCTCCATTCGCACCCCAAATGTGTGTGCGTGCGCGCATGCACGACACCGTACACACTCACGCGCGCACTCAATTCAGATGTAGGGAAGAGCTTCCCAAGGAGACCAGACAATGCTTTTTCATTGCTTGTTTGTTTGGTTGTTTGTTGTTGTTTTGTGTTGCAATATGAAAAAGCTCTCAGCAAAAATAGCTAGGTTTTATGGGTTTCTTGAACTGTATATAGTTTCAGCGAATCGCAAAGAAGAGGAAAGCTTGTTCCAAGTGACGGATCAATGATGAATGAAACCTGTTGTCCTAAATTGTTTGTTCTGTATTTGGGTATCGACAGAATATGAGGTTCTGCTGAAGAACAGAGGAAAGGAGACAAAGCGAAATGTGTGCCAACTAAGGGGAAGGTTATGTAGTTGAAGATTGTTTGTGATTTCATTGATGAAGATTCCCCCCCCCCCCCCCCCCCCCCCAATACAAGGGAAATAAATGGTGGGGAGGTGTTCTTTTGATTAATTATCAGTTTAACATTAAATGCTGGCTCAAATTTATGGCAGGCCTCAAAACGCTTACATGGATCATACATTGAGTGTTTTAGTGCAAAATCCTAATTGTGGCGTGTGGCCAAATGTGTTGGATTCCGCAATTTGTTTTAACCGAACCGGACGATGACCTCGCGATTGGTACACAGGATTTGCTCCAGGGCCATTCACATGCAGATTCAAGGCAGATAACCGCCAAGCCCGCGAGTCACATGTCGGAGAGACAAAACCTCCATATTGTACGCATGTTTGCGTGTGTGGGCAAATAATGATTGAACCAGCCTGTCGCCCCGTGCTATGATTCAATAACGACTGCAGCAGACTTCTTCTCCAAATATTGGCTGGATGATGTTGAAAAACACTGATTCGGTCTATCGCTCAAGTGACGAAATAATGACCGTACAGCTGGCGTCATGCAAATAGCAGCAATTTTGTATTCTCCGTTTTCCTGTCAAAATCATATTTTCGACCTGATCAGATCCGCTGATCTCTCTCTCTCTCTCTCTCTCTCTCTCTCTCTCTCTCTCTCTCTTGTGCGTGTGCGTGTGTGTGTGTGTGTGTGTGTGTGTGTGTGCATTTGTGCATGCGTGTGTGAGTGCGCGTGCGTGCTTGTGTGTGCGCGCACACACGTGTGTGTGTGTGCGCGCGCGCTCTCTCTGTTTCACTCTGTGGATGTGTGTGTGTGTGTGTCTGCGCGTGCGTGTGTGTGTTCTATGCTCTTGTGTGTGTGTGTGTGTGTGTGTGTGTGTGTGTGTGTGTGTGTGTTTTATGCTCGTGTGTGTGTGTGTGTTATGCTTGTGTGTGTGTGTGTGTGTTTATGCTCTTGATGAGTCAACGTTTGACACATCCTTCCCTCCTTGCCCTAACCGCCTCCCCCCCCCCCCCCCCCCCCCCTTCCTCCACCCGTTTTCTGCCGACGTATTCTAAAACCTCAACGCTGAACAGATGTAGTGAAGCGTGCTTCGACCATTCCATGTTGTCCGGGACATGCAAGGGAAAGGTTCTCCTTGACACAGCTCAAACCAAAGCCAGTAGTGGGGGGGGGGGGGGGGGGGGGGGGGGGGGGGGGGGGGGGGGGAGGAGGGTGGGGGAATGGAGGGAGGGGGAAGGGGGGGGGGGTGGGAGTGGAGCAGGAGCGGGACAAGAGGGGGGGAACAGGATGGAGGTAGAACAGTTTGCACGCGCATACAATATTTGAGACAGCCATGGGAAGGTCTTTGCGTAGGTATTGGATAGCACCGAGCACAGCATCAGGACCTTTTTTGAGCTCGCGCTGACGTTTCGACAAGATGAAATGATTCAGCAAAGTTCAGGATGAGTTCCTTGACGCTTTTGAGACAGAGTCGAATAATCTGCAAATCAGGAACTGAAAAGGAAAAAAAAAAAGAAAGAAAGAAAGAAAAAAGAAGAAAAGAAAAAAGAAAACAAAGCGTAAAACAGATGCTTTGAGGGATATTTTTTTCTTATAACGAAAGTGTAATCTTTTGGTGATTAGTAGCTAAGGTAAGTAAAAATATAACAAGAAGACAAAAGCCAGACAGCGTTCTTAGTATAGTAAAAGTATAGTATAGTATAGTATAGTTAGTATAGTATAGTATAGTTATAGGCCCTATAGTATAGTTTAGTATAGTATAGTATAGTTTAGTTGAGTCGGCTCCTTTCTTGCTACAAAAAGGGTCAAAATGAACTCACAGAACACAGTAATCAAGACGTGAATGCGTAAAATGATGCAAGCAAATCGTTTCTCTGCCCGATTTGAACAGGTCATCGATGTGGATGATGTGTATGACTGTCTGAATGTGATTTTGTTAAATCAACTTTGATTGAATAGTTTATCATTGTGGTAGCAGACGTCAAAAAGTCAACTAGCGTACGAAGCTGCGTTTTGTTTCCATTGGCCAGTATAAAGAGTGTATCCTGATTGGCTAATGATACCGACTCTGAGTTGTCTGAACCTTTCGTTAGCAGACAATATTACTCGACCGACTCTTCTGTATCAATGCGTCACTGAATCCACTCATCATGTTTCCTTTGTTTTGGTATTTCATGGCTGGAAAGGTACTTTTTTTTTTTCGCCCTCTGAGCTGTGCAGCTTAGAATGAGTGATACATTGAAATTATGCACATGCAGTTTTCGATTTTGCTCGCAAAATAACTGCAATGTTCTGAGAACCGGCAGTGACCTTCCTTTACATCCATCGGTCAACTGCAATGTTCTGAGAACCGGCAGTGACCTTCCTTTACATCCATCGGTCAACTGCAATGTTCTGAGAACCGGCAGTGACCTTCCTTTACATCCATCGGTCAACTGCAATGTTCTGAGAACCGGCAGTGACCTTCCTTTACATCCATCGGTCAACTGCAATGTTCTGAGAACCGGCAGTGACCTTCCTTTACATCCATCGGTCCGCGTGAGAATGCTGATGCTCCAAATGGAAAGAGAGAATTTCAATAGGGACAGGTATGACATCATGAAAGATCAGTGAAGAACCGACCCAACGTAATGGAAAGAAGAATTTGAATAGGGACAGGTATGATATCATGAAAGATCAGTGAAGAGACCGACCCAACGTAATGGAAAGAGAGAATTTGAATAGGGACAGGTATGATATCATGAAAGATCAGTGAAGAGACCGACCCAACGTAATGGAAAGAGAGAATTTGAATAGGGACAGGTATGACATCATGAAAGATCAGTGAAGAGACCGACCCAACGTAATTGAAAGAGACAATTTGAATAGGGACAGGTATGATATCATGAAAGATCAGTGAAGAGACCGACCCAACGTGATGGAAAGAGAGAATTTGAATAGGGACAGGTATGACATCATGAAAGATCAGTGAAGAGACCGACCCAACGTGATGGAAAGAGAGAATTTGAATAGGGACAGGTATGACATCATGAAAGATCAGTGAAGAGACCGACCCAACGTGATGGAAAGAGAGAATTTGAATAGGGACAGGTATGACATCATGAAAGATCAGTGAAGAGACCGACCCAACGTAATGGAAAGAGAGAATTTGAATAGGGACAGGTATGACATCATGAAAGATCAGTGAAGAGACCGACCCAACGTGATGGAAAGAGAGAATTTGAATAGGGACAGGTATGACATCATGAAAGATCAGTGAAGAGACCGACCCAACGTGATGGAAAGAGAGAATTTGAATAGGGACAGGTATGACATCATGAAAGATCAGTGAAGAGACCGACCCAACGTGATGGAAAGAGAGAATTTGAATAGGGACAGGTATGACATCATGAAAGATCAGTGAAGAGACCGACCCAACGTGATGGAAAGAGAGAATTTGAATAGGGACAGGTATGACATCATGAAAGATCAGTGAAGAGACCGACCCAACGTGATGGAAAGAGAGAATTTGAATAGGGACAGGTATGACATCATGAAAGATCAGTGAAGAGACCGACCCAACGTGATGGAAAGAGAGAATTTGAATAGGGACAGGTATGACATCATGAAAGATCAGTGAAGAGACCGACCCAACGTGATGGAAAGAGAGAATTTGAATAGGGACAGGTATGACATCATGAAAGATCAGTGAAGAGACCGACCCAACGTGATGGAAAGAGAGAATTTGAATAGGGACAGGTATGACATCATGAAAGATCAGTGAAGAGACCGACCCAACGTGATGGAAAGAGAGAATTTGAATAGGGACAGGTATGACATCATGAAAGATCAGTGAAGAGACCGACCCAACGTGATGGAAAAGAGAATTTGAATAGGGACAGGTATGACATCATGAAAGATCAGTGAAGAGACCGACCCAACGTGATGGAAAGAGAGAATTTGAATAGGGACAGGTATGACAATCATGAAAGATCAGTGAAGAGACCGACCCAACGTGATGGAAAGAGACAATTTGAATAGGGACAGGTATGACATCATGAAAGATCAGTGAAGAGACCGACCCAACGTGATGGAAAGAGAGAATTTGAATAGGGACAGGTATGACATCATGAAAGATCAGTGAAGAGACCGACCCAACGTGATGGAAAGAGAGAATTTGAATAGGGACAGGTATGACATCATGAAAGATCAGTGAAGAGACCGACCCAACGTGATGGAAAGAGAGAATTTGAATAGGGACAGGTATGACATCATGAAAGATCAGTGAAGAGACCGACCCTACGTGATGGAAGAGAGAATTTGAATAGGGACAGGTATGACATCATGAAAGATCAGTGAAGAGACCGACCCAACGTGATGGAAAGAGAGAATTTGAATAGGGACAGGTATGACATCATGAAAGATCAGTGAAGAGACCGACCCAACGTGATGGAAAGAGAGAATTTGAATAGGGACAGGTATGACATCATGAAAGATCAGTGAAGAGACCGACCCAACGTGATGGAAAGAGAGAATTTGAATAGGGACAGGTATGACATCATGAAAGATCAGTGAAGAGACCGACCCAACGTAATAGAAAGAGAGAATTTGAATAGGGACAGGTATGACATCATGAAAGATCAGTGAAGAGACCGACCCAACGTAATGGAAAGAGAGAATTTGAATAGGGACAGGTATGATATCATGAAAGATCAGTGAAGAGACCGACCCAACGTAATGGAAAGAGAGAATTTGAATAGGGACAGGTATGATATCATGAAAGATCAGTGAAGAGACCGACCCAACGTAATGGAAAGAGAGAATTTGAATAGGGACAGGTATGACATCATGAAAGATCAGTGAAGAGACCGACCCAACGTAATGGAAAGAGAGAATTTGAATAGGGACAGGTATGACATCATGAAAGATCAGTGAAGAGACCGACCCAACGTAATGGAAAGAGAGAATTTGAATAGGGACAGGTATGACATCATGAAAGATCAGTGAAGAGACCGACCCAACGTAATGGAAAGAGAGAATTTGAATAGGGACAGTATGACATCATGAAAGATCAGTGAAGAGACCGACCCAACGTAATGGAAAGAGAGAATTTGAATAGGGACAGGTATGATGTCATGAAAGATCAGTGAAGAGACCGACCCAACGTAATGGAAAGAGAGAATTTGAATAGGGACAGGTATGATGTCATGAAAGATCAGTGAAGAGACCGACCCAACGTAATGGAAAGAGAGAATTTGAATAGGGACAGGTATGATGTCATGAAAGATCAGTGAAGAGACCGACCCAACGTAATGGAAAGAGAGAATTTGAATAGGGACAGGTATGATATCATGAAAGATCAGTGAAGAGACCGACCCAACGTAATGGAAAGAGAGAATTTGAATAGGGACAGGTATGACATCCTGAAAGATCAGTGAAGAGACCGACCCAACGTAATGGAAAGAGAGAATTTGAATAGGGACAGGTATGACATCCTGAAAGATCAGTGAAGAGACCGACCCAACGTAATGGAAAGAGAGAATTTGAATAGGGACAGGTATGATGTCCTGAAAGATCAGTGAAGAGACCGACCCAACGTAATGGAAAGAGAGAATTTGAATAGGGACAGGTATGATGTCCTGAAAGATCAGTGAAGAGACCGACCCAACGTAATGGAAAGAGAGAATTTGAATAGGGACAGGTATGATGTCCTGAAAGATCAGTGAAGAGACCGACCCAACGTAATGGAAAGAGAGAATTTGAATAGGGACAGGTATGATGTCCTGAAAGATCAGTGAAGAGACCGACCCAACGTAATGGAGAGAGAGAATTTGAATAGGGACAGGTATGACATCATGAAAGATCAGTGAAGAGACCGACCCAACGTAAATGGAAAGAGAGAATTTGAATAGGGACAGGTATGGAATCAGAAAGATCAGTGAAAGACCGACCCAACGTAATGGAAAGGAGAATTAATAGGACAGGTATGAAACAGAAAGACATGAAGAGACCCACCCAACGTAATGGAAAGAAGAATTTGAAAGGGGCAGGTAGGAAACAGAAAGATAGGAAAAGACCGCCCAACGTAATAAAGAGAAATTTGAATAGGGACAGGAGAAAATAAAGACATGAAAGACCGACCCAACGTAATGGAAAAGAAATTTTGAAAAAGGGACAGGTATGACAACATGAAAGATCAGGAAGAGACCGACCCACGTAATGGAAAGAGAGAATTTAATAGGGAAGGGAGAAACAGAAAGACAGTAAAGACCCCCAACGTAATGGAAAAGAAATTTGAATAGGGAC
>CM065739.1:52475792-52478292 GCA_033310375.1 Conus canariensis
AATACGGAGCTATAGAAGAAATGATTGAATGAATATCGCACATACTGATCTGTAATGTTACCTGTATGTATCAGCATGCAGCTTCTCATCAATGCAGGATGACGCTGTTACCACAGTCATGACACGTTCAATGTATTTTTTATCGAAACCGCATTCAGCCAATCCTACAAATCCAGCGAATCAGTGACCTGTTTCACCCAGGCAGAGAAACGATTTGTTTGCGACATTTCAGTCATTGATGTTTCAATCACTCATTCAAACAGAGGGTTTCGTGTGTTTATTTGTATGATTTTTGCTCGTCTTCAGCTGCGCTGCAGTCTGTTTTCAGTCACCTTGTCATAATTTTACTTACCATCACCAACAAGAACTCTGTGTGTGTGTGTGTGTGTGTGTGTGTGTGTGTGTGTGTGTGTGTGTGTGTTGTGTGTGTGTGTGGTGTGTGTGTGTGTGTGTGTGTGTGTGTGTGTGTGTGTGTGTGTGTGTAGAAGAACACTGTCTATGAATATCTTATCAGGAATTCTGTTTTTGAAAAAAAGCGAAGGTTTATTTCTTCTTTCAGTTGGCAGATATCCAAAACGCCCCGGCAAGACGATCAATACACTCCACATTGAGAACTTCTGGATCGGGAGTGATTTTCCCCGACGCCTGTCAAAACGGCTCTGTCCACGACGCCTGTCGAACGGCCCAGGTTCACAAAAGGTCCAGAGGGAAACATTCCTGCCACAGTTGACTTCCCACCTGCTACGGTCCCTGGGTTGAAACTCAGACCGGTTTGATCTGTTTACAGTCTGTTGAGGGCGGTTTACATCATTGTTGAGACGTAAGCGTTACCCCAGTTGGCCCAAGTGACTTATGACACCCCTATTCAAAACCATTATAATATAACTTCGCTTTGAAATACAGCGACTCTTTTCAATGTTAAGGTCTAGTTCGTTGAAAAAAAAAAAAGCTGATTTATATGTGCATTTGGCATGTACAACATTGCAAGCTGTTTTCTAATTCAGTTTCACTTTGATGTTTGACGAAAGAAAAATACAAGGGAGAGAAGTCATGGTTGAAGGCAAGTGGGCAGTAACTCTTCTTGAGTAAATTGGCGTGTTACATACAAAGATGAGGAAACACCACACACACACACACACACACACACACACACACACACACACACACATGCATTCACACACATACACGCGCCACCACACACACACACACACACACACACACACACACACACACACACACACACACACACACCGACCATGGGGCTACATGCATTCCTCTCATCCTCTGTGAGAAGTGGCATTTTGCCGTCTACAGCGTGCATACAAGGGACACCTTCCCCCCCCCCCCCCTCCCCGCCCACTCTCCCATCTCTCTCCATCGCCCCCCCCCCCCCCCCCCCCCCCCCCCCCCCCCCCCGCCCTCCCTCAATTCACATTATTCAGCTGGGGAAAACCAGCAATTAAACACAACTTCAAATGTTTAATTCAACATTCTGGTACCCTCTCATTGTTGTCTCAATTCCCCTCCCGGCCGTTGGCGTGTGTTGTATCTTGTAGTCTGTTGTTGACTCGTTCGTCATTTATCAGATGGATTCCCCCGTCTCCTCGACAAAGGTGGCAGTACGTCGCAGGTCCTCCAGTCCTCCGTAGAGCTTCCGGGCCACTGGGATTGGGTCGGGCCAGGTTTTCTCTCGGAGCGCTTGGTGGAGCGGACAGCTGGACTGCAAGCAGGCGTTCTGTTGTCTGGCTGCCTGTTCTGCAGGGGCGCTGCTCTATGTTGCCGATGCGGAGTTTAATAAATAGGTGGTGTTTCAGGCGGTTGTGGCCTGTCCTGAGCCTGAAAACAGCTACCTGCTCTCGACGTCATGGATCTTGTAGTCTTCTTCTTCGTCGTCTTCTGCTGATACTCCTGCGGACACTCCCTGTATAGAAAGGCAAGGATAAATCCCATCTACCCAACAAAGGGAGTGGAGTTTTGTGTGTATGGCCATTTTTTTTTAATCCCGCCATTAAGGCAGCCATACTCCAACTTCGGGGAATTGTAGTCTTAAATCTCGTCTGTTTCTACATTTCGGATGTCAGATCTTGCGTTCTCTCCCATCGCTTCACTTTCTCTCTTCTCACTGTTACCACTGTGTTTTTTTACTTCTCTGATTATCTTCTGTTCGATACGATCGTCTTCTGGTCAAATGAAATGTCACGTAGTCAACAGAAACAAGCAAAAGAATGTGATTTCTTTTTAATTTCATTTCACAAAACAGTGCAGATGAGTTAATATGGTTGACTTTGCGTTGGTTTCGTTGAGGATTTGGGACGTGATGCTTTGATGTCTTTTGTGGCAGCAGGTTGCAGGGATTCTGCGACAGTCTGTACATGCTTATGTCCGCTGTAGATGTCTTTGGCTTGCCGCCTTCTGGACATCCTCCATAGATGGCTATTCCCCAGGGCAGACAACGCCAAGGGCAGATGGATACGGGGATTACACATGTTCTCGGCTTTGC
>CM065739.1:52480792-52490792 GCA_033310375.1 Conus canariensis
CTGTTGGTGTGTGTGTGTGTGTGTGTGTGTGTGTGTGTGTCTTATGTGTTGTGTGTTGTGTGTGTGTGTGTGTGTGCGTGTGTGTGTCTGTATGTGTGTGTGTGTGTGTGTGTGTGTGTGTGTGTGTGTGTGTGTGTGTGTGCGTGTGTGTGTCTGTATCGGTGTGTGTGTGTGTCTGTATGTGTGTGTGTGTGTGTGTGTGGTGTGTGTGTGTGTTTTTGTGTGTGTGGTGTCGTGTGTGTGTGTGTTGTATGTGTGTGTGTGTGTGTGTGTGTGTTTTGACTGTTGTTGTCAGAAATTGTGTGTGTGTGTGTGTGTGTGTGTGTGTGTGTGTGTGTGTGTGTGTGTGTGTGTGTGTGTTGTGTGTGTGTGTGTGTGTGTGTGGTGCTCAGAGTTTCTTATGTCAGGTGTTTAAGTTCATTGACACGCACGCACATGCAGCAACATAACACCACCACGCCGCACGCACGCACCACCACGCAGCGCACGCACGCACGCACGCACGCACACGCACCCGCACGCACACCACACACACACACACACACACACACACACACACACACACACACACTAACACACTAATACATCAATATAAGACCATTCTGAAACAGGTAATACAAATGGCTCTGTTTTCAAAAACAGACTTGGGTGGTTCTAATTTGCTGTCAGAGATAAGTTTAACTCCCTGTTTTTTTTTTTTTTTTGTTTGTTTCTTTTGTTTCGTTTTTCCTATTCCCATTGTCTTCCCCAACTTTGTTCCCAATGAATCTTTTCCAAGTCATATATAAGCGCAGAGCAATTGTCGGCCTAGGCGGGTGTTACCGCGCTACATATTTGTTCAGCAAACTGATGTCAGGGACAAAGAGAATCATCATCAGTATCATCATCTTGCAATGCCTCTAGACCACAGGAAGGGATTCGACTGCCAGCAGGTTACTTTCTACTCGGTAAATTTTCAGACGGAATGGAGAGATGACAGTGCCTACAGAGTAGGGGTATGCGGGTGATTTTGCGGGTGGTGTCGTCCGCTCTCACCACATCCATCTAACAATCTTCTTTTGTGGGTATTGCCTTTATCACTCACAACCCAGCCCTTTCGTGGGCGGACTTAATGCATAAAAACAAAAACAGAATTATTGAACCTCCAAACGAAGCAACAAACAGATTACAAAACACGCACAATGCGTTTCGACCTACCGGGTCTTCTTCAGGCAGGACAGACTACATTCAGAACGATGGAAACAAAGGACGATTAAACACTTATCTCTTTGATCTTCTTGCGGAATGTGGATTGGGGGGAAAACTGAAAGGGCGGAAGAGAACTGAAGAGAAGAAGGCAGAGGTTTGAGGGAAGAAGATACAGATATAGTCCTCCTCCTCCTCCTCCTCCTCCTCCTCAACATAATCATGATGATTAGGATGATGATGATGACAGAAGAAGCAGAAGGAAAGAAAAAGAAGAATCGTTACAATAATGATGATGGTGATAATTTTAATAATGATAGTACTACTACTACTACTACTACTACGACTACCACTACTATTACTTATTATTATTATTATTATTATTATTATTATTATCATTATAATAATATAGAAAATAGGAAAGATAGTAATCTAAGATAAAACTCTAATAAATATATAAATAGTCACAATAGCCTACTAACAATAGTGATAATAATAATAATAATGAATATTATTATTAAAAGAATAAAATGAAAACAGTGTTAACAATTACGATGAGATCAACACACACACACACACACACACACACACACACACACACACACACGAACAATTGTAATATAGAATCTAAGAAATATACGAATGAATGACAATTTAGAAAATACAAAAGGAACAAAATTCATCAAAAAGTGTGAACAGCAAAAACATTAATATTGATAAGGTTAATAATAATAAGGATGATAATAATGATGATGACAATAATCATAATGATAATAAAAATAACAACTGTAATAGTAATAATAACAACAACAACAACAACAATAATAATAATTATACTAATACTAATAAGGACGTAGTGCAGCATATCAGCGGCAGATCTTTTATTCATTTAGTATCGCCACGACATACGTTATGTCTTTCAAACGCTCAAAAAGCAAAGAAAATATCCAAATCTACAAGCGCGACCACCTCAACGAAACCAATGAACAATGCTTTGTCGGTTAGTGAAGTTTACATATTTTATCCACGTCATTGGCCAGTACTATCGATCAAACTGCGTGGGGGGCGGAAAATGTTGCATAACAGCAGTCGGGGGTAGGTAGTCGTAGCAAGTATTGTATGGCGTTCCCTTCGCGTCGAAAAGATTCAAAGCTTGCCATACAGATGTATTGAGAGTAAATTCATCTACTCACATGATCTTGACACGTTAGCAATAGCAGATCTATGAATGTGATCACAGAATATCCGTTTCTTCCTTTAGGACTAAAGTAAACTACCAGTGGTGAAATAGGAACTCGTCTGTTAAATCAACATGAGGTTTAGATGTAATGTTAATTATTTATTCATTTGTATGTTCCCATGCAACACAACGCACCACTAATACATTAGACTGGGCGTGAGCCAATTCACGTGAGTGTGTACCTCATTACAAAGATTGGTGCGTGTTTCCCGCAGTTGTGTGGACGGATGGGGGCTGGGGCTGGGGAAGATTTGGTATGGATATTTTAGAGTGACATGTCATCCGTTGTGTGCCAGTGCGGGTATGTGAACATGGAGGCCACTGTGTGTGTGTGTGTGTGGGGGGGGGGGGGGGGGGGGGGGGGGGGGGGGGGGGGGGGGGGGGGGGGGGGGGAGAAGGGCCACTCTCGCTGAACGCAAGCTCTAACACAAATAATCTCCCTTGCAGATTAGCGAACATCATTCTGTTGGATTAAACAATTTTTCAAACAATGCCGAACGAACAGCGAAACAACGTTTTTAAAAGAATAAAGAAAAAACATAGAAAAGGAAAGAGAAAAAGAATGGCGAATGTAGACAGTTATCAAGGAGACTAGGCCAAAGCAACCCTCTCTCTCTCTCTCTCTCTCTCTCTCTCTCTCTCTCTCTCTTCTCTCTCTCTCTCTCTCTCTCTCTCTCTCTCTCTCTCTCTCTCTCTCTCTCTCTCAAAAGAATCATCGCTTTCAAAATATTCGAATAATGTACATGGAATGAAGTCAACATGAGTACACTGTTAACGGTTGTTAAGCTCAAACACTTGATTCTTCTGCGTGGATAAGTCTAACGACGACTCCGCTGGATGATCCGTGGCCCTTCTTAGGATCACCTTCATCCTAAGATCTGTATATGATCTTCGGCCCTCGATTTCAAACTGGGTGAAATGACGGAACTGAGATGAACCTGCACGTCCGCCTCTGTCAGGGCAAGCAAACAGTTGGACATGTCCTGAGTTCATGCAAAGCAGTGCCAGCCCAGGGAAGGTACACTTGGAGACACAACCAACTTCTTCAGGATCGCACATGCCATTAGTATTGGCAGAGGAAAGACTATGCCACTAGGAGCTCCAGCAATGATGTTGTACGTGGCACAAGGCCGTGATCTGGAACAGCTGTGACATCAAGAACACATGGAGCCGGGGTTTACTGGATGGAGTGAATCACTGGGAATGCATAGCAGACTTTCCAGAATTGGAAAAATCATCCAGAGTTCTTCAGGAAGAGTGATTTGAGATCGGATTTTGTATTGCACTCAGGATCATCGAAGCGAATGATTCTGACTGAGCTCACTGTGCCACATGAAAGCAGAATGATGCAAACGCAAATCAAGACTGAAAAGTACGCCTGTCTAGCCAGCAGCTTGAGGGAGTCTGGCGTCCATGCTGTAGTTCTTGCCACAGAAATCGAAGCAAGCGAGGCTGTAGGTACGTCAGCCTATGATCTCATGAAACAACTCGGGATTTGGGGAGTAAGAAGACTAGAACCCTAAAGGCTGTGGCATGGGCAGGTGAAGAGAGTTTCAACCGGATCTGGTCGAGGAAGGACAAAAGTGAACGTCCACAACTTAAATTTCCAAATAGTGGATGGAACATCCGTCTAAATAGGAAATGCCTTGAGACACCCAGAGGATGCGAGTTCGAATCCCGGCAGCGCAGGGGAAAACAATATAATAGCAGAAGTGCATCTAGGAGTCATGACCCGGATGCGGCCCATCCCCCTCAGAGTGTGAAGATTTCAGGGCTGAAACATTTGTCTGGAGGAAGGGGGTGGGACTGGGTGGGCTTCTTCTCTGAACACCTTCTGCTGCCAAGCTGTCCCCAGCGCTGTCTTTCAAAATGTGGCACATTAGTGTGTCCGTTCTTGATAACTCAGCTATAACAATCACAGTGGCTCAGCAGTTTTAAGAGAAATTAGGTCTGAATGTGTTTGGATTAACGAAATTTTGTAAGTTTAACTTCTGTGTGTAATAACAGAGAAGGCAGTCTGAAGAATTCATTCCTCTGGCCAAACTTGGCAGGAGTGTTTTGAAAGAGGTAATAAATGTCTTATCTACAAACACTTACTTGAAGTTTGATGTTTGCAGTGAAAAGTTTGTTACCCAAGGTAGGTGACGAATTCCATTTTGTGTTTGATTGCCCACAATATACGGCTTTGTGTCACCAATTTCTTCCCAAACGACATCTGAGAGTGCGTTCAATGTTAAATCTGTGTGATTTGTTAAGTAAATCGTCGAGGAAAATGTATTCTGAATTTATCCATGTTCATTGAATTAAGCAAAACGGTTTGAATAGACCTATCTGTAGATGAAATACTTTCTTCATTGATCACAAATGTAATTTGTACGACTGTTTCTTCTTCTCCTTTATTCATGGTGATAACCATTTAGCCCATTGTTCATGTTCTCCTTACCCCAAAAGGGGGTGGAAGGAAATAAATGTTGGTATAACTGTTACTGCTAGATCCATTGCAGCTTGACTCTAAATTAAACTGAGACAAATGAAAATATTTAGGTGGTTTAATTTTTAGGTTACAACCTTATGTAGCTTCTCTCCATGATTTTCAATGTCAGATGGACACCCCTATAAAGTTTGATAGACCTGTACTTTCAGTCTAATCTATCTATCTATCTATCTATCTATCTATCTATCTATCTATCTATGGGTCACAATAAAAAAAAATCATACGTCACAGCAGTCGTCTAGTCTACAGAAAACAAGGCATTCCTCGTTTATCTGATGTCCCTCTGAGTCAAAACAGAGAAATGGACCCTCCCATTACATTTCTTTGGGTCGAATGTACTGGAAGGGTGGGGTGGGAGGTGGGGGCTGCAAAAGATAGTCTCCATATCTTCTACCCCGCCCCTTTTCATTGGGAGCTGACGGAGCCCCCCCCCCCCCCCCCACCTCCTGCTCCCCCCCTCCCCCCCCCCCCCCCCCCCCACTCTTTCCTACTCCCTGGTTTCGAATTGTTTTAAGAGAGAACAGTGTTCTGTCGCACAGACATAGGCCTACATATAGCAAAAGTTTGCGGTTTAATTTAGAGTTAGTCCCTGCCTGTTTCTCTCTCTTTTTTGTTTTGTTTTACCTGTGTCGCATTGTGGAACTACTACAGACAGCATTTACTCCCCCCGCCCCCCCCCCCCCCCCCCCCCCCCCCCACACACACACACACCCACACCCACACATTGATTTGTGGCGATACGCAAGTTTACCCTCTGAGCAGAAGTGGGCTTGGCACTCTGAACGATTTGCGCAGTGAAAAGCATGGTCCTCTGAACGCATTACGATGACTCGCTCTCCTCCCCTCCCCTCCGCACTCCCCTCCCCTCCCTCCACCTGGGTACTCTAGCTATCGGCAAGGTGTAAGAGAGGGCACAGGTAAGGAAATTGAATCATCTATATGGCAGACGACATGTTTATGGGCGATGAACTTTAACCCCAAAATACTTTTTTTTTTTTTTTTTTTTTTTGGTCGTGCGGCGAACATGAGAAGATAAGTGGTTTCTCGTTCTTTGTTTTCAATGTTCTAAATGTTATTTGTTTTTGCCTGAGGAAAACCAAAGAGGTCGAAATGCATTGTGTCTTGTTCTGTACT
This sequence comes from Conus canariensis, assembly GCA_033310375.1. NCBI lineage: Eukaryota > Metazoa > Mollusca > Gastropoda > Neogastropoda > Conidae > Conus > Conus canariensis. Next base: position 52,486,846 of record CM065739.1, read on the forward strand.
TCGTTCGTCTATGTCATTGGTTGTAACTAACCCCCTCACTTTCCAAAAATAGATATACAGGAGAAAAAAAAAGAAAACCCGAAAAATATTCATTTATGAAAAGTCAAAAAACAAATGCGCAGTCATGAAGGGAAAAAGAAAACACGTACACACCTTGAATATGCATGCCTGGTCCATTTTTGGTGAAAGGGAAATACCGAAATGTTGCATCATGGGACAATGTTTGACTGGTCATGTGATCGTGGTGTGCTTGCGTGTGCCGGTGTGTGTCGAACTCACTCGTGTGGGTCAGGCATGTACGCGACGGGTGTAAGTCAGTCACATCTCTTCGGTTTCCTGGGGCAGGAGTTTTCGTGTGTGCGAGTCGCCATCCTCGCTTTCACTGTTTGATCTCACAGCGAGGGTGATGACTCCGATGTGACTGACAGGAGTTTCAGTGTTCAACCGGCCAGTTGGTTTTGCTATTTTGCCCCCCTCACCTTCCCTGATTTCAGTTGTGGACAGAGAAACATGGATCGTTTGTGAACACCGGTCGACAACCGATTGCGATGGAATACCCTGAAGGTGCTCGTGTTCCTTCTCACGGTGTCATTTCCCACCCCACGAACATCGTAAACGGCGGATACCCGGTGTTCCAACCTCACCCTGTGGAAGCGGCCGAGCCTGACAAACCCATAGGTGCTGGGGCGTTCGGTGTCGTTTGGTAAGTTTGATGATTTTTTTTACACACGTGTGTTCCCTCCAAGGATAACCCATAAGATTGTCAGAGTCCTAGTTTAGAGGCCCCCCCCCCCCCCCCCCCCCCCCCCCCCCCCGTCCCGTTATGTTGACATTTTTCGTTTGCTGTCTGACCGAGAGAATGGCTTCTTTTCATGAGAGTTGTTGTCGATGATGGACACGAAGAGGGGCCGCTAAACGTGGAAATTGCTTAATCATCATATGAAATAGAATTTGTTTTCATTGTGTTAAGGTATTTATAAAGTAATGGACTTGTGTTAATCCCTTTTTTTTTTTTTTTTAGTGTTGCTGGCTGAAATTTGAGTTATGCTGATTCATGTTTTAAAGGTTTGAATTAGGATTAAATGAAAAAAAAGAGTTTGTTTGATGCTGTTTTGACCACTGTTGGTTTCCTGAAATTAATCAAAAACCACAATGGATGGATGATTAGGGAAACAGTATCAGCAAAGACATGGATTGTCAGTGTCACATGGAGTTTTTGCCAGGCAAAGAACAATGCTATCATGAACTTGAAGATTACATTCTCAGGCACATTGCTGTGAACTTGAGCATTGCATTCACAGTTATGTTTGTTACTGTTAGTGTGAACATTATCACTGATATACATTTTTGTGGACTGGAAGGTTACATTCACAGACACATTGTTGCGAACTTGAATAATAGTTTTTGTATATATATATATAAAATTATATATATATATATATGTTGTCTTGAACTTGAGTGTTACATTCACAGGCAAACGTTGTTGTGAATTGGAACATTACATTCACATGCTCTTTCGGTTCTTTTTGTGAACTTGAACGCTTCATCCATAAAATGAATGTTACATTGATTATCACAGGCATGTTGTTGTGAAATCGAACGTTACAGCTCACAAATGTATACATGTTGTTATGAACTTGAACGCTACATTTATGATTCACAGGCATGTTGTTGTGAATCCGAACATTACAACTCTGTACATCTGTACATGTTGTTATGAACTTGAACGTTACATTCACAGGCATGTTGTTGTAAATTCAAACATAACAGCTCACAGACCCCCCCAATTCAACTACTCAAGTGATGCTAAACATGGAGAACCGACTCTGGAGAGAGAGAGGGAGATGGAACAGCATTCTTGATTAATTAACTGACAAACTGCTAGATGGGCAAGTATAAGGATGCCAGATTTTGAGAAGGGTAGTACTTAGCAGTTCAGCAAAACTTTTAAGTTGAATTTTGACTTTGTGTAATTTCAAGTACCAAAGTTTATGCTAGCGTCACGAGGATAGATCTTCCTGTCTGATTATAAACTCAGTGCTCTACTGAGGTGATCAGGAACCAAAGATTAGGACTGTGATTTACTGTCTTGAAAGTAAAAGGAATTTAATTCTTCTTTGCGTTAAATTTCAATCTGAGTGTGCCCTGTCCCTGGCACCCACCCCTTTGTTCTGCTCTCTCCTGAATCTTTTTGTTTCTGTATATCGTCCATTGTGAATTTATTATAATTTTTCATACATATACAACAGCTCTTTCAAGCCATTAGCTTGATTAAGTCTGTCTGTCCAGTGTTCTGTGAACTTCGGTTTTACGGTGAGAAATAGAATTAGAAATGATTGTCTGCAGCGGAGCAGAAAATTTAGAGACAAACAAACAAACTCTTAAAAGTGAAAATGAATACAACAGACAGACAGGGAGCGTTCCTTGCAGTGCAGACTTCGTTTTGACAGTGAAAAATAAAATGAATGTCCATCGTCCGCAGTGGTGCAGAAAACAAAAACTAAAGGAATACAGAATTAAAAAAGTGAAATTCAGGCAGTGAGTGTCCCATGTCCTGCAATCTTCTGATCTTCTGTTTGACTGTGACAAAAAAAGAAAATGAATGTCTTGCTATAGTGCAAAAGAAAACAACAAACTCCAGTACCATGGACAGTGAGTTGGAGACAACTTGGGCATGACACTCAAGTCAACAGCTGAGCTGGAACATGACATGACATTGATCAGACATGTAACTGTTTCATGTAAATCATAGATAAGCGAGGTTTTAATGTGCAATTTGTCGGTAGACTGAAAAGTGGAAACATGAAATACACATTTATATGATCATAAGTCATTCCATGTACTTTTTACAATTTGGTGAACGATTCATTGTTGAATTGACAGGATGATTGAAACAGACCTGTTCAGTGATGTTATCATAATACTGGGCAATTGACATTTTTAATGTGCTGTTCAAACCAGATCTAAAGGACAATGCGTTTGATCTCCATATCAAATGAAGCTAAGTGTCATTATCTTGCATGTGACACACTTTTTGGAGGCATTGTTTTGATTAAACCTGTAAACCTGCTGTTGATCCTTTGATTGTTAGTTATTCAAATTAGAAAAAAAAAAAAAACATGATGCTTATCAAATAGGTACATCCCTCATTCACTCAATCTGCTAATCAGTGTCACACTTGTCAAATTAATCGTCCTAATTTTCTCATGATCTATCTGACTAACTGACTTACTGACCGACGTTTTTAGTCTTAGGCATTAGTGTCTATCTCTGAGAAGACTACAGTACAACCAACGTGTTCCTGCTTGAGATATTTGTTTTGTAAGTTAGTACTACCCATATATTATACATCACAGTATCAGTTAGACATCACTGCACAGGGTTAAAGTTTGGCTTTGGTCATAAACTGTTGTGTACAAATTTGTTTGAAATGACTCATTATTGTTAAAAGGTTAAAGTTGCCATAGCTTAAATGGCCGTAGGGGCGTTGAACTGTCTGACGTTCACCATGTCTAGGGCACAGCTTGATGGAAGGTGGAGCCCATCCATTTCTTTCCGCTGTCTTTTAACGTTCCCTGAACTGAATCAGGTACCCGTTTATCGCTGGGTGGACAGGGAAGGTTTTTCAAGCTGAAAAGAAGTGGGACTTCACGAGATGTTCGAACTCACAACCTTCTGCTCCCTGTGCAGACACTTTAACTGTTTGACCAGGGGCTGATTTTGTTGTCATGTTCAGTAAACTTGTGACCTGTCTTGGTCATTTAATTTTGAGTTGATCATGTTTGTTTTTTTTTAATTTTTAAGGTTTGGTCATGTTGGATGTTTTTTTGTTTAGTTTCTCTCGTAGGCAGACCTTCATCTTGGGTATAGAACAATACTGAAGTTTGTCTGAGGCAGACCTTTATCTTGGATATATATATATATAGAACAATTCTGAAGTTTGTCTG
>CM065739.1:52501717-52504217 GCA_033310375.1 Conus canariensis
CCCCCCCCCCCCCCCCCCCCCCCCCTCTGCCCTTCTTTTCGTTTTCCCCCCTTTTTTTTTTTTTTTTTTTTTTTATTGTTTTTAAACAAAGGCTGCAAAAATGGTTATAAAAAGAACGTCGGGTTAAAAAACGGGGGTTTTTAAACCCCCAAAAGGGGGGGCGAGGCGGGCCCCTTTTTAAAAAAATCCCCCCGATTCCCCCTCCCTTTTTTTTTGGGTTTTATCTTGTTGGTTTTTTTCCCCTGACATGCCTGGGGTTTTCCCACCCCCCCCTTGGGTTTGCCCCCCAAAGGGGTTTCCCCGGGAAAATCCCGGGGCATTGCTGGGGGCCCGATCCCCCGGGGGGTTGAGCGGCCGTTAGCGCCGTTGCCCCCGGAGGCGGGGGGGAAATCCCTGTTTGCCGTTGATTGCTGTGAAAAATTTTTTTCGGGGGTCGTGTTGGGGGCAGCCCCCCAGCAATGTTTTTTTTTTGTTTTTTTTTGTCTTCCGCCCCGTGGGTGTGTGTGGGGTTTTTGTGGGGGTGTGTGTGTTTTGTGTGTGTGTGTGGTTTTCCCGTCCCTGTGGTGTTGTGTGGGTGTGTTTTGTGTTTGTGTTGTGTGTGTTTTGGGGTGTTTTGGGGTGTGTTTTGTGTGTGTGTTTTTTGCGGCGCCCCGCGCGGGGGTTGGTGTGTTTTTCGGGTTTTCTATCATTTGCTTCTGTGGGTTTTGCTGAAACAGAAATGTGAGTCTCCCATTTCTGTGGTTTGCTGGGGTCTGTTTCAGTAGAAATGGTCTTGCTCAACTTCCTGCCGTCTGTGCTTGTATTTTTCTCTGTTCTATCGGTCTTTTTATTAGAGTTTTTGACACTTTTTTTTTTTTTTTTTTTAAATGATTTTTTAAAATGCCGTCCAGGTTTTCTCCCTTTGTGGACCTTCACCACTCTGTGTTCTGGAAACTCTTTACAGTTTTTCCCCATCTCTTTTTTGGTTTTTGTTTTGATTGCCCTTCGTGGATGAAGATGACCGCGTCTTCAGCTATCTCTGGGTGGTAGTGACTTCCACCTTGTCTCAGTTTACAACCAGCGTAACCAGCTCTCTTTTGTTTCTTCCTTCCTTCCTTCCTTCTTTCCTGCCTTCCTTCCTTTCTCTCTTTCTGTCGTGTTATCAGGGATCTAGGTGGTTGTAATGTAAACGGTGTCCAGATTCAGCTCTAACCAAGCACCGTAGCAGTCTGTCGTTACAGGGGAGGGACAGCCGCTAACTGCGGCATTGCACGCTTCACTGAGCCTTTTGTACACTTTGTGTACTCGGCCGTTTCCACTCGGGGTTTCGGAGAAATTACTTTCGGTCATGAAAAATTCGCCGTTATGGAATGTATCGATCGTTTTGCCGAGACAAGACGAATAAGTGCGAATTGAAAGGAGAAAGGACCTTTGTTTTCAGAAACAGACCTTCTGATAAAATATTTACAGATAGTGTCCTTCCTGGTGTGTGCGTGTGTGTGTGTGTGTGTGTGTGTGTTGTGTGTGTGTGTGCGTGCGTGTGTCTGTGTGTGCGTGCGTGTGTGTCTGTGTGTGTGCGTGCGCGCGCGCAGAGCGAGCGAGCGAGCGAGAGAGAGAGAGAGAGAGAGAGAGAGAGAGGAGAGAGAGAGAGAGAGAGAGACATTTGATAAATAAGATTATGATAAGGGGACTAAAACAGACTACAGCATAAATGAAAAACAAATCCAAATACGGGAGGAAAAAAAAAGCACTGAAAACTGGTCGAGTTTTTAAAACACAGGTGTGCGAAATGCTGTAAGCAAACCGTTGCTCTGGATTGAATGCGTCATCGAAGCAACTGACGTGTAGGCTTTTTCCTTTTCCTTTGGTTTGTTTGTTGTTGTTTGTTTGTTTGTTTGTTTTACTAAAGCTACTATACATTGAACGTGTAATCATGTTTGCCGCAGACGTTTGCTATCCCGCACCTATACCAAACTACATTCTGATTGGTCAGAAAAAAGAGTATTCCGATTGGTTACAACATTGACTGTAGAGTGACTTGAAGGATCCTCGGCAGACGACACATTACGGATCTTCCATATCAGCGCGGAGTGTGTGTGGAATATCATGGAAGGAAAGGTCCTTTGTTTGTCCTCCAGAGCCGTGTAAACAAGAGCGGCGCAGCAAGATTTCTTCGGACATGTTCAGATTAAGCACAGGCAGTTTTTTACTTCATTTTGTGAAAGGCAATAGTCAGAGAACCGGACGTAAATTTCACTTACGCACCCCAACCACCGGCTGTTAAAGAGCATTTTTGTATGCGCAGTCGAACCTTCATGTCTCCCTCTCCTCTTCCCGCCTCCTACTGTCTTTGCTCTAGCTGTTCATTTTATTTTTTAAGTGTCATTTTGTCATTACGACCTTTTCAAATGTATTTTGTTTATTGTGCAGAAAATTAATCTTTGGTTTTCATCATCATTCTTATGATTTAAATCCAGGGATGATGAATTGAACCTGGCTTGAGCCCTTGGTCACGGCCTAA
>CM065739.1:52511717-52541717 GCA_033310375.1 Conus canariensis
AACGCGTGCATGCAAACACACATGCACGCACGCGCACACACAAGCACGCACGCACACACATGTACACATACGCACGTGCACACACATGCACGTGCGCGCGCACACACTTACACACACACACACACACACACACACACACACACACACACACACAGGATGAACACACACACACATATGAACACACACTCACACATACATACACATGAACACACACACACACACAGATACACACATGCATGTGTACACACATGCAGACACATATACACCTAGTCACACACACACACACACACACACACACACACACACACACACACACACACACAGCCCTGATGTGGCCCCTTGCGGTCGGCTGGGCTATAAGCAACATTATCTTATCTTATCTTACACACACACACACACCGCGTACAAAAGCATGCGTACAAAAGCACTGTGTACAAGTAAAGAATGCAGCGAATCCGAAATCCTTTTTAAACAATTCATCTGTAATGCATTCCAGACATGTTACTAGTTTGATGTATAGGTTCCGATTAAATGCTTTTAGAACAAAGTACTCTGAAATATACATTGCATATGTGGCAAACAAATAACTTATTAACTGTAAACCACCTACTTCTTCACTGCCCATGAGTTAGGCACTTTGTTCCTATGATAAAGTTAGCAGATCAGTTGTCAGCCAGTGCACCAGTATCCATTGAAAATATTTTAAATAATCCCTCATTACTTTGCGTGTTCTCTGAAATTTTTAATTCTGTTCCACTTGGTATCTATCTCTGTACTTTAAACTAAAATTGTTGTGTTGTACGACATTGATATAAAAGAGTTATGATTATATGTTGTATATGGTTATCCCCCCACCCCCACCCTCCCACTCCCTTCCTCTGTTCCGTCCTCCTTTCCACCCTGATGCCCCCCATCCCCACCCGCAAACTTCCTCCTCCCCCACCCCCCCCCCCCCTGCATTATGCTCCAATTCTACTAAACTTGTTTCATTTGATATACTTTAATTCCCCTGATCAACATACACTAAAGGCTAGATAAGTAAATATCTACCTATCTTACCACCCATCCCAACCTTCCCCTCTTGTCCCTAACACAGTCCTCTCCCTCTCTTGCACCCCCACCCCACACAGGCACACACACACACACACACACACACACACACACACACACACATACACACACACGTACACACACACACACGTACACACACATACACACACAATCATATGTTTTGTTTTGTTTTTCCCCCGTCTAATAACACTTATAATGAATAGACGTTAAACTAAAGAACTAACTAACTAAAAGGCCTAAGAGAAAGCAGAAAGAGTGGAGAGAGCATGGATCTGCTGTGTGTGTGTGTGTGCGTGTGTGTGTGTGTGTGTGTGTGTGTGTGTGTGTGTGTGTGCGCGACCTCGTGTGCTTATATGTGTGCTCATGCACATGGCATATACACATTTGCTTTAGATTAGAGTAGGCATATCACACTGCGTGTGTGTGTGTATGTGTGTGTGTGTGTGTGTGTATGCGCGCATGTGTATGTGTGTGTGTTGATATTTGTATGCATATATCTGTATACCTTTATGCATGCATGTGTTCACGTATCATGTATGCATGATACAAGTCGAGCATATGCACATATGCTTGCTTGAGGGTAAGCATTCACTATATTTGTGTGTGTGTGTGTGTGAGAGTGTGTGTATGCTTGCATCTATTGATTTATGTTTATACATGTAAGGATGCATGTGACTGTGTTCGTTAGCCACACACGCATGTGTATGTGTGTACATATCCAGGTCTTTTGTGCTGCATCTTTGTCAGAATCAACTTAGGAAATAACAGCTGTTGTACTCCTTTTGTTAACGATGAACCCTTTAATTTGCAGGTCATTTCACTGGTTGATATAGTGTCTCCTGGGGAAAAAGAAGTCTTCAATGAAATGTATCCTTTTCTACCACAGCATCTGTGTGAAAATGAAGATAATATGCTTATTTACTTGTTTCATTTATTATCATTTGTTTTGATTTTTTTAATGACTGTATAAACTACTGTTTGTTATGTTTTGCTACTGTTGTTTTTGTTGATATTATTTTTTAAATCAGACAAGTGTGTGTGTGTGTGTGTGTGTGCGCGCGCGCATGCATGGTCACGTTTGTATGTGTGTGTTTGTGCATGTGTACATGCACACGCGCACTGTGTGCATGTGTATGTGTGAGCATGCGTGTATGCGTGCATGCATGTGTGTGTGCATACAAGCACTTTAATATCTAGATGTTGCATTTGGTTTACCTGCCTCATTCAATATTTGCCCTTTTAGTTTCAGTAGTATAACCCCACTACATACCTCTGGCTCCATTACACACACACACACACACACACACACACACACACACACACACACACACACACACAGAGTTTCAGTACTAGTATTACTCCCACAACATACCTCAGTCTGGTTCCATTACACGCACGCACTCGCACGCACACACACACACACACACACACACACACAGAGTTTCAGTACTAGTATTACTCCCACAACATACCTCAGTCTGGTTCCATTACACACACGCACTCGCACGCACGCACGCGCACCACACACACACACACACACACACACACACACACACACACACACACACACACAGAGTTTCAGTACTAGTATTACTCCCATAACATACCTCAGTCTGGTTCCATTACACGCACGCACGCACGCACGCGCACACACACACACACACACACACACACACACACACACACACACACACAGAGTTTCAGTATTAGTATTACTCCCATAACATACCTCAGTCTGGTTCCATTACACGCACGCACGCACGCACTTGCACGCACGCACGCGCACCACACACACACACACACACACACACACACACACACACACACACACACAGAGTTTCAGTACTAGTATTACTCCCACAACATACCTCAGTCTGGTTCCATTACACGCACGCACTCGACACACACACACACACACACACACACACACACACACACACACGCACACACACAGAGTTTCAGTACTAGTATTACTCCCACAACATACCTCAGTCTGGTTCCATTACACACACGCACGCACTCGCACGCACGCACGCGCACACACACACACACACACACACACACACACACACACAGAGTTTCAGTACTAGTATTACTCCCATAACATACCTCAGTCTGGTTCCATTACACGCACGCACGCACGTACGCACTCGCACGCACGCACGCACGCACACACACACACACACACACACACACACACACACACACACACACACACACACAGAGTTTCAGTACTAGTATTACTCCCACAACATACCTCAGTCTGGTTCCATTACATGCACGCACTCGCACACACACACACACGCGCGCACACACACACACACACGCATACGCACACACAGAGTTTCTTTAGTATTACCCCCATTACATGCCTCAATCTGGCTCCATTGTAAGCAGCCACAGCCGTACTCGGGTGGTTTTTGTAATATTAAGACCAGATCATTGTGGGGGCCACCCTCAAGAGGAGATGCTGCCCCGCTGCTGAATTACCCAGGTGGTGTTCATTGGTGTTTGTTATGATCCAGTGTACAAAGGACACCCGGTGCAAAGGCCTCTGCCTACTACAGTACATTGTGTGTAATAATCACAGAGCATGTTAATGAGTGCTCCCCCCTGGAGGGCACCACCACAACCTTCCACATGACCTTGGCCCACATTGAAGACCTTGACACGAGGTCATAGTGCAGCAGGGCATGCTCTCTTTTTTGCGGCCGGAAATCTTTGGAATGCCATTACCCCTTCTGGATTTTTTTCTCCACCAATGATACAACATCTCAATGAAAACTTGATGAAAATATATTTGAAAGCAGCAAACCTGTCAGTTTGCGATGGCAAACAGGTGCTTTAGAGCACTGCCTGTTGTTTTTTCCCCCCATCTTCCGTGGCTCTTTCCACTGTTCCCTTCTGCTGTTGTTGTTATTTTTTCCTCATTTTGTGTATGTTCAGGGGGTTAGCGTATCTGACACTCAGGAGAAACTACCGTTGTGACGTACACTTGTATGTGTAACACTTATGACAGAAACAGTGTATTTGGAATCTTGAAAATAAGAAAACTAGCAAATAGAAAAAAAAGGTCCAAAGACTGCAAGAATTCTTCTTGAAAATTTTTTTGTTTTCTGTTCTTCTCTCAAATACTCTTTGTTGAACTTGAAGAAGCGAGGTTGGTTCTTTGACCGTGAGTCAGTTACATTCTGACAGAACTGATGCAAAGTGACCTAGCGAAAATCATCGCCTCCCAACAGACCTTGACTGCTGACCACATCAAAATCTTCATGTATCAGATCCTGAGAGGTCAGTGCTCTGTGTGTGTGTGTGTGTGTGTGTGGTGTGTGTGTGTGTGTGTGTGTGTGTGTGTGTGTGTGTGAAAGAGTGTATTTCTCCGTGTGTGTGTGTGTATGTGTGTGTGTGAGAGAGAGTGTTTGCATGTGCGTGTGTGTGTGTGTGAGCACACGTGAGAGAGAGAATGTGTGTGTCACACTCTGTGTGTGTGTGTGTGTGTGTGTGTGGTGTGTTGGAAAGAGTGTTCTTGTGTGTGTGTGTGTGAGAGATAAACTCCTCCTAGGCTTTGTGATTGTAAAAGCTTGTCCATGTGTGTGTGTGTGTACATAGATGTGAGCGCACCTGCATTGTTGTGTTTGCATGTGTGTGCATGCATGTGTGCGTATGTACGTGCATGACTGCAAGCATTATGTGTGTCTGTCACTGTGTGTGTCTGTCTGTGTGAGGTAATCCACAAGAAACAGCATGTCCTTTGACATACAGTGGGTGTGTGTGTGTCTGTGTGAGTTAATCCACCAGAAACAGCATGCCCTTTGACATGCAGTGTGTGTGTGTGTGTCTGTATGAGTTAATCCACCAGAAACAGCATGCCCTTTGACATGCAGTGTGTGTGTCTGTGTCTGTGTGAGTTAATCCACCAGAAACAGCATGCCCTTTGACATGCAGTGTGTGTGTCTGTGTCTGTGTGAGTTAATCCACCAGAAACAGCATGCCCTTTGACCTGCAGTGTGTGTGTCTGTGTGAGTTAATCCACCAGAAACAGCATGCCCTATGACATGCAGTGTGTGTCTGTGTGAGTTAATCCACCAGAAACAGCATGCCTTTGACCTGCAGTGTCTGTGTCTGTGTGAGTTAATCCACCAGAAACAGCATGCCCTTTGACCTGCAGTGGATGTACTGACTGACGGGTGACCCTGTGTCTTACTGTCTCCTGTGCAGGCCTGAAGTACCTGCACTCCGCAGGTGTCCTGCACCGCGACATCAAACCCAGCAATCTCCTGGTCAACAGCGACTGCCTCTTGAAGGTCAGGCCGTAGGCGGGGGAGAGGGGTGGGGTGGGAAGGGGACAAACATCTTGATAGTTTACAAAAGTCTTTTCGGTAGGTTGAAGATAAACATTTAAAAAAAAAAAAACGTGTATGAAAAATCTGTTGTTAAATTGCTAAAGGTCAGACAGTAGGCGGGGGAGAGGGGGAGGGGTTGGTCAGGGACAGACATCTCAGTATTGTACAAAAAATGTTTTTGATAGGTAGATGACAAACAGGTGTTTAAAAAACACATTGTTTATGAAAAGTCTGTGGTTGATTCTTCTCTACACCTTCTCTCCTAAGCTGTTTTTCTCAGGTCTTTCGTACATAGCTGCTACACCCATGCTGATTTCAGAGTCACCTTCGGGCTCAGTTTGTACACAAACTGACCAACACATTATCATTGTTCTGCATGGAGCCATAAATGCAGGAAATCACCAGCCCCAAAAAGTAACCTTACCCCTTACCCCTTCCACCCGAAAGTCTTGTGAGAATTGAGGCCAGATTTAAAACCTTATGGTAAAGTCTGTTGTAATGCTTTCACCGTTTTTTTTTTTTTTTCCCCTACCATTGGGTTCAGATCTGTGATTTTGGGCTGGCGCGGATACACGAGCCCAACGAGAACGTTGCCATGACGATGGAGGTGGTGACGCAGTATTACCGCGCCCCAGAGATCATCATGGGCGTGCAGCACTACGACGCTGCCATCGACATCTGGTCTGTGGGATGCATTTTCGCAGAACTGCTCAGCGGCACCGGCAAGATCCTGTTCATGGCACCTGGACCCATTCAGCAGGTGAGAAGAGGAGGAGGGTGTCTGTGTGTGGGTGTGGTAGGGTGGGGGTGGGTGGTAGAGGAGGTGGGGTGACGGGGAGGGGAGTGAAGTGGGGGGGGAAGGGGGGGGGGTGTTCAGTTGTATTTTTGAAATACTTCGAGTGTAGGTGTGTTTGTGTGTGTGTGTGTGCGCGTGCTTATGTGCATAAGTTCTTGCGTTTGTGTATGTGTATGTTTTGAGATTGTGTGTGCATGTGTTATGTTTGTTTGTGTGTGTGAGTGTGCACGTGTGTGTTGTGTTTGTGTGTGTGCATTTGTGTGTGTGTGTGTGTTTGAGAGGCACCATGGATGTGTGTAAATGTGAGATTCTGAATGTGTGGATTAATGTGTTTTAGATACAAGGGGATAGTGAAGGGGGGTCTATCCAGTGCAGGTCTTACCTCCCTTTCATGTGTCTCCCTAACTGTTGATCTGCTCGTAGCTCATAGCGCAAATCCACACTTGGAAAAGAGGTATTCAGCTATAGACAGCTGTATTTCCTTAGGATGAAGATTTTAGGCACATGTTTATAGTCATAATAATAAATTATCATGATGACAGATCAACTTAAAAGCATGAAAAACGTAAAATTTTACAATACCAACTTGAGTCTCAGATTAAAAGATGAAAAAGAACGAATCAGATTAATCAAAGGAGAGAGAGAGAGAGGGAGAAAGTTTTAGAGTCAGTGAGTGAGTGAATGTACAAGTGAGTGAATGTACAAGTGAGTGAATGTACAAGTGAGTGAATGTACAAGTGAGTGGGAGAGAGGAAAAGGGGGAGGGGTGGTTTTGGAATAGACAGCTTGAGAACGATCTACAATTTATAACACTGCTCAAAGGTATTCATTACACCTGAGATTGAAACTAAGAAAGAATGATCTACAATTTATAACACTGCTCAAAGGTATTCATTAGACCTGAGATTGAAACTAAGAAAGAATGATCTACAATTTATAACACTGCTCAAAGGTATTCATTAGACCTGAGATTGAAACTAAGAAAGAATGATCTACAATTTATAACACTGCTCAAAGGTATTCATTACACCTGAGATTGAAACTAAGAAAGAATGATCTACAATTTATAACACTGCTCAAAGGTATTCATTACACCTGAGATCGAAACTAAGAAAGAATGATCTACAATATATAACACTGCTCAAAGGTATTCATTACACCTGACATTGAAACTAAGAAAGAATGATCTACAATATATAACACTGCTCAAAGGTATTCATTACACCTAGACACTGAGTTTGCAAATGGTGGAATTGGTTTTGTTAAGAAAGTAAAAGAGAGGAGGAAAGGAGGGTTATTTGTTCACAACGCACCACTGTCACATATGACCTGGTTGTACACGACACACCACTGTCACATACGACCTGGTTGTACACAACACACCACTGTCGCATACAGTCTAGCATAGAAATATGCATGACTTATGTTTTAAGACAAAATGAAACAAAACTCACAGCCTGCCTCATTCATTTTCAGCTGGACTGCATCATGAAGTTGGTGGGCACTCCGGCGCTGGGTGACTTGAGCGGAGCCTGCGAGGGGGCGCAGAAGCACGTGCTGCGAGGGCCCCGCCACCCCCCCAACATGCAGAGTCTGTACTCCATGTCGCCCATGGTCACGCCCGAGGCCATCCACCTCCTGACCTTCTTGCTGGCCTTTAACCCCGTGAGTCGGGGGGAGGCGAGGGGAGGGGGGGGGGGTGGTTGGACATGATTAAGCCAAGCTACTAGCTGTTGCATTTTGGCTGGGGTGTATTGCTGTGGATAGGGGTTTGGTACGCTGTTTTACACATAATGGAAGGGACCGATGGCTCAAAACTGTGATCCAAAGGCCTCCTTTTTTGTGTGTTGTGCATGATTTTTTTGTATGTATAATGTTTTATCTGTCAATCTGTATGTGTAATATTATATGTATAATTATATTATCATGTATATAATATACATACTTTTTTTTAAATTATATATATATCATTATATAAATATATATTATCATATATATAATATTATGTATAATTTTTTTTATTGTGGAATATCATGATATGAAAATTTATAACATTATATGTTGGAATGCTTGGGGACAGCCTAAAGAAGGCTGAAAAGAATAAACAATGCATCAGCAGAATGAAGAGGACTTTTCTGTCAGAGTGATGTTCCCTTTCTCGTAGAAACACTTTCAGTGTCGGATCGTTCAGTGCTCACGTCAAGGGAGGAAATTTGCAAACTGGTTCCAGCACCGCCTTCCCCGCACTGTCACTGACCCTCCAGTATTACAGCCAGTCCTAGAGAAACAGAAACCAGTGACACCAAGTAGATCACTGAAATGGGACTCCAAGATACACATACATTTGATCAAGAATGTCGACAGGAGATTCAAACCTTGAACATTTTCCACATTGTCAGAGTCTGCTGATGTTGCTCATTTATTGAAGCAGAAAAATCTTGATTTTTGTCAGTTTATGCTTCATGTTACAAGCAAGTGCTAAAACATGTCACACAAAAGGATTTTCACCCAATCCGCCACGATTTGAGTAAATATACTTAAATTTTCTTCTGGTTTTAGAACTTTCTGAATCGATAGAGAAGACCACAAGAGATTTACTGACCACTGATTGCAGTCCTGTTGTTTTAGAGAATGAAGAGTATGCATCTTGGACCCAGTGTGGGATCTAAAAGATTATGACGTAGAATTAATGTGGCATACAGTAGGCCTACAGATTAAAAACTGCCACTACGCACAATATATGATTTGACCATGCTTCATGCACTACTTATTTGATGCATGAATATTTTTTTTTTCCTTTTTGATGTAACCTTAGGTCCAGTTAACCTGCCGATACAGCAAAATGAAACCAGTCCCTGGGGTTAGCAGTTGTAAAAAGTTTCGTTATTCAGCTTGTACATAAAGGTATTTTACCAGCTGTTACCAGTTAACGCATTTATGTCGTTCACCTTTCATGATAATCACAAAGGACAAATTTGTGTAGGGTCATGTTCAGCATGGGTGGGAGACGTGTTCCTAGGAGAGAGATGGGAGATGAGTTGCTAGGAAATGGGTTGTTAGATGATGATCTGGCAGGTTAGATGATGGGTGGGGGATGGCTTGCTAGATGATGGACTGTTAACCCTTGCAGCACTGACTGGTTATCCAAGGGCAGTGAACTGCACTGAACCGCCAGTGCAGCTGTTGTGTACTGCTGGAAACAGTTTGAGCAGCGTGCTGAGACTTGAGTCAGGCACTTACTTTGAAGAACTGTGGCTCAAAAGCTGCTCAACCAGTCTTCTTCATTCTTCATTTTGGATATGTAAAGACAGTAAATAAGAATTTAAATAAAGAACAA
Organism: Conus canariensis; assembly: GCA_033310375.1. Lineage (NCBI taxonomy): Eukaryota > Metazoa > Mollusca > Gastropoda > Neogastropoda > Conidae > Conus > Conus canariensis. Next base: position 52,521,265 of record CM065739.1, read on the forward strand.
CAACAAAAGAAACGATATCTATTCTTTTTGATTTTTCAATTTTTCCTTTATTATCGTTATTGTGCGTGTTTGTGTGATTTAAAGTTCTGCCATAAATCGTCCGAATTGAAAGGTGAATCCACAGTTAGACTAAATTCCTCTTCTAAGTTACTGTCAGCTATAAATCATCCATCATGCGCTTTATAAATCATTGCTTGCTGCAAAACTTGCTTGAGCGAGACTCTGTGTGATGAGCAAGAAGTGCTTGGCTGACAGTCATATTTGTGCAGAGAAAATTGCTTCAAAGATGTATGTTCCGCATGCCAACTCCCCATGAAATGTCATGTACAACATAAGCAGCAACGACCTCTGACCTGCTGTAAACAGAACTGACCTGGTCTCTGACAATGAAGATTGGGAGAAGATCATTCACTCATATGTCTTTTGTAGTCGATCGGCACCTGTAGTCATCTGCTGTGCTGTTTTCGATGGGACACTACAGTCTTTAACTGTGTTGTTGTCGATAGGATGCTACAGTCTTTAACTGTGTTGTTGTCGATGGGATGCTACAGTCTTTAACTGTGTTGTTGTTGATGGGAGCTACAGTCTTTAGTTGTGTTGTTGTCAGTAGGACACTACAGTCTTTAACTGTGTTGTTGTTGATGAGACACTACAGTCTTTAACTGTGTTGTTGTCGATGGGATGCTACAGTCTTTAGTTGTGTTGTTGTCAGTGGGACACTACAGTCTTTAACTGTGTTGTTGTTGATGAGACACTACAGTCTTAACTGTGTTGTTGTCGATGGGGTGCTACAGTCTTTTGTTGTGTTGTCATTGATGGGACACTACAGTCTTTCACTGTGTTGTCAAGGGGACATTACAGTCTTTGGCTGTGTTGTCATCAGTGGGACACTACAGTCTTTCGTTGTGATGTCGATGGGACACTACAGTCTTTTGTTGTGTTGTCGCCGACGGTGCCTATGGTGCTGAAGGAGTTTAGACGATTGGTTAGGTTGTCAGGGAAGTGATGATAAAGTAACAAACGTTCTTGTCAACAGAGAAAGAGACTGTCAGCGACTGAAGCCTTGATGCATCCCTACGTGGATGACGGGCGAGTTCGATTCCACACGTGCATGTGTGACTGCTGCTGCGTTAACCCGCTTACTGGGAAGAGAATTTGCCACGCCTCCGATCTGGAACCCAACTGCCAAGTTCTTTTCGACCACAGCTTTGAAAACAGCATGACCTCTCTGGGCCGTGTTAGAGGTGAGTGAGACAGACAGTGAGAGAGAGAGAGAGAGGCAGGCAGACAGACAGGGAGAATGAGAGGGGGAGAGAGAGAAAGAGAGAGAGAGAGAATGAGCTCTCTGTTCCATGTGGGAGGTAAGAGAGAGGGATGGAGGCTAGGGAGGGAGAGGATGGGGGGGAGGGAGTGTCTGTGCGACAGAGGGAGAAGAGAGAGAGAGAGAGAGCAGAGTCTTGCGATACGTTTGTCCACGTTGTTCCGCACAGTCATTATGAATACTTTTTAAAATTTGTTTAAGTTTCCGCCTGCAGTCGCCTCACTTTGCAACTAGAGAGAAAGAGACTGAAATAATGAAGTGCTGTCAAGTAGGAGAGAGAGAGAGGGAGAGAAAAGAGAGAGAGAGAGACAGGGAGAGAGAGAGAAGGAGAAGGAGGAGACCGATTCATTAATGAGGTGTATGATAAATCTTGGTGACTTCTATCATGCTCTCCTCGCCTTTCAGAGAACTAAGAGTGAAAATGAAATTTAGGACAGACACATTTAGACAAAATAAGAAACTGTCTGTATGTGCTCATGTGCACACGCACACATGCATAAGTGTGTGTTTGTGTGTGTGATTATTCTCTGCGTGTATACCAACTTGTGCATGTTAAGATTGAAACCTGGAATGTACAGGAGCAGGAAGGAGATGGGGAAAAATTGTTATGCCATAGAAAGTTGACACGTGCATGATGTGTGCACGTTCATGAGCACACATGTGCGTGTTTGTGTGTGTTGTGAGTGAGTGTGTTTGTTGCAGACCTGTTTACCCATATGATTCTGCCATATTTTGTATACATGTTTGGTGAAAATTATGATGAATATGACTTAACTATTTTGAAACCCAACAGTGCCAGGTAAAAATGAAATCCTGACAGCAGAAGCACATCTCGGAGTCGTGACATAGACACGGCACTGCTCACATAGAGTGTTAGGATATCGGGGCCGAATCTGGCTCGGGAGATTCTGTGAAAACCTTCAGCTGACAGGGTCTTCCTAGAGTTCCTTCCAACCGACTTCCTAGATTTATCATGGGAGAGTGGAGACTGATTCGTTCTCCTCCTGGTTTGGCATGTGGAGACAAAAGACCCATGGTTGTCTTTGACACTGTGTTTTACTGGCTTTGGGAAGAGTTCAGAAGCATTCTCATGTGGGGTATGACCACCCTTGTTCTGGATTAATGTGTTTCCCAACTCCTCTTCGATATTCTGGCTTTTGTTCAGACAGGATAAGTGTGAGAGAAAGTAATTTTTCTTCTAGAAGTACTTTTATAAAATGCTTACCTATGGTCCTATAGTCCAAACACTAGGATGAGTTGGCCAGTCAGAAAATTTCCTTTTAATGATTTTTGTTGATGTTTCCATCATTATTGAAGTGTGTGTGCGTGCATGTGTGTGTGTGTGTGTGTGTGTGTGTGTGTGTGTGTGTGTGTGTGCGCGCGTGCATGCGTGTGTGTGCGCGTGTGCACATATATGTGTGTGTGCAAATGTGTGTGTGTGTGTGTGTGTGTGTGTGTGTGTGTCCGTCTGTCAGATATGTTATACAGTTTCATACACCGGCGATTCCTGCATCAGCGCCGGCCAACCCTCAAACTGAATCAAAGTGCCGAAGGTTACAGAAATTTTCAAAGGTGAGTTCTTCACTTTAATTCCACCCCCTTAATCTGCTTCTGTTTCACTACCCTAGCCCCCACCCCCCACCCCCCACCCCTCCGCTTCTCTCTCCCTTCTTTGTCTGTTCCATGGTACGTGTCTTGCATTATTGTCATCTTTTTTGGTTGGTTGGTTTTGCGGTGAGTAGTGGTTGTAAGATTTGCAGTGGTTCTTGGTGTAGCATTTTGTCAGCTTTGCTTTCCTCTGCATCCTATCCATCCGCTTCTTATCCCCCCCCCCCCCCCCCCCCCCCCCACATACACACACACACACACACACCATATTTTTTGTTCGTAGATTTCTACTTACTGAATCAGTTGTGTTTCTACTTTATCTTTTTCCATTTTAGGCTTTTTGTGTGTGTGTACATGTTTGTGTGTGTGCGTTCGCACGCACACACGCGCACATGTTCTTTAATTTAATGTCTTTTCACTTTAAGTGAAATTAGAACGCGCACATTGTGTGTGTGTTTGTGGGGGGTGGGGTGGGGGTGGATGTGTGTGTGTACTGTGTGGATGTGTGCCATTTTTTCATTTGCAGATGACTATTGTATAAGAAGCATTCTTGTTCAGTTTTAGTAATAATGGGGACCATTGATTAATTAATATGATAAATCTACCCCTCCTTCACACTCTTTCCCACCCCCTTTTTTTTTAAAAAAGTGCTTTATACAGCAGTTTTATGCACAGCCCCATATTGGTGTTTACATGGTTCTCTTTTTTTTCCCTCATTTGGGTTCTTTGGTATGGGTCATCAGTTGGTATGGGGTCATCAGTTGGTATGGGGTCATCCTTTGGTATGGGGTCATCCGTTGGTATGGGGTCATCCGTTGGTATGGGGTCATCAGTTGGTATGGGGTCATCAGTTGGTATGGGGTCATCAGTATTTCTTGTTTGTCCCATGGTCCTCTCCTTTTCTTCCTTTTTTTTTTTGCTTCTTCATTTTGTTGTTATTCCTTTTCACGTTTACTCAGTTCTTATTGCCATTTTTTTTTTTTTCTTTTCAGTTTCCTCTTGTCTTGCCCTGTTTTTCTTGTGGAGTTGACCAGTAGATATGATGTGTGTGTGTGTGTGTTTGTGTGTGTGTGTTTGTGTGTGTGTGTTTGTGTGTGTGTGTTTGTGTGTGTGTTTGTGTGTGTGTGTTTGTGTGTGTGTGTTTGTGTGTGTGTGTTTGTGTGTGTGTGTTTGTGTGTGTGTGTGTGTTTGTGTGTGTGTGTTTGTGTGTGTGTGTGTGTGTGTGTGTGTGTGTGTGTGTGTGTGTGTTTGTGTGTGTGTGTGGTGTGTGTTTGTGTGTGTGTGTGTGTGTGTTTGCACTGCTGTGTGTGTTTGCACTGCTGTGTGTGTTTGCACTGCTGTGTGTGTTTGCACTGCTGTGTGTGTTTGCACTGCTGTGTGTGTTTGCACTGCTGTGTGTGTTTGCACTGCTGTGTGTGTTTGCACTGCTGTGTGTGTTTGCACTGCTGTGTGTGTTTGCACTGCTGTGTGTGTTTGCACTGCTGTGTGTGTTTGCACTGCTGTGTGTGTTTGCACTGCTGTGTGTGTTTGCACTGCTGTGTGTGTTTGCACTGCTGTGTGTGCTTGTGCCTTCATGAGTGTGGTTGACATGACCGATTCCTTCATAATAAACGACACTATGAGTATTCAAATTAAAGCAGTAGCTAAATCTCCCCTCTTCTCTTTCTCTCTCTCTCTCACTCTCTCACTGTCTCTCTCTCTCTGTCTCTGTCTTTCTTTCTCTGTCGTTTTGTCACTGTCTCTTTTTCCATCTTTTTAGCAAGTTATAATATATCGACTGAATAAATACGCTTTTGTAATTCTCTTGACTCTGCAAGGTAGTAAAAAAAAAAGATGAGCTTATGCGTAGTTGTACATATGAATTGTGAATGCAAATGAAGTTGAAGTCAGCACAAGCTTTGGCTGTCACCATGTCAGTGTGGCACCCAGGCCTATCATGACATCTCTGTTTTCAGCTGTGCACCGCTTCCTCAGTCTGCATGGCCAGTGGTATGGGCTGCTTTATTGGAATGCTTTGCCACACCTTCTCCAGCACTGTTTACTCTTAAGTTAACAGAAATTGTTTACAGTTTGAAAGGAATTGTTACAGAGAAAAGAAAGAAGCATGTAGAACCTTAGTTTTGTGTTTGATTACAATTAACATAAAAAAGAAGCTTCAATACTTTTTTGAAATGATTACCAGAAAGTGTGTGTGATGAATTGTACCATTGAAAAAAAAAAAAAAGATGAAGCGAATGATTTAAATAGAATTCAGAAAATAGTATATTCTGACCTTCAAATATGCTTTATTTTCTTTTTTTGTTTTGTTTTGTAGATGTTATTTATTTAGTTACACTGAAGTTTAATGTCCACCTGCATCAGAGGTTGGCAGATGGGAATATTGATAAGCATCCCAGGGGGGTAGGGGAAGGGGACCAATGATACATCACACACTACCACCACAACAACAACACATTGAAACAGAAAGTGAAAATGGCAGTTTTTGATTTTGGACCAGCATGATGTAAACTTGCACCATTTGACTTTGCAAACTCAGTGCTTCAACCAACTGCACTTACCCCGCACCTTTTCTTTCTTTTTTTTTTCCCTTTAAATAGGATTTTTCATATTTAGGGAAAAAAAAGAAAATCATTCAGGATATGTAACACTGGATTTTGAATTTTTCTGTTTTAAAAAATGATCAGCAGAATCCCTTACAATACATTCTGAACAAAAAGACACACTGAAAAACAAGCAAACAAAAACTATGTCAGGTCATGATGGGGCAGTCCACTAGCGGAGGCCCAGGATTGCTTTTCCGTAGGAGCTGGTGAAAATGAATTCCAAAAACTTTCGCTGGAGAGCTTTGTTTGTTTGTTTGTTTGATTTTAAAGCCAATCTGATGTTCTGTACAATCCAGAGACTGTGTATGGGAAATGTTGATTGTTTACTGGTACAATAGTTGTAAGACTGCTTTCATTTAGGGAGACTGTCTATAAACTTATGTGTGACAGTATGTAAGGTCTGCCACAGATTATATGCATACCTTGCTGTAATCGTTCATTTTTGCAGGTGATTCTAAGCTGGGTGTTTGTGTGCTTTGCTCAGTCAGTCGATGTGAAACAGTTCAGCTCTTTTATCATGTAGTGTATCATGTAACGCCACTGCTTGTCAGATTTCTGTTGTTTTTTTCCTGCATGGCCTTCACGCTTCAATCACTCTATTATTCCTCATCCTTGCTTTTGTTCCTCATTCACCCCCGTCATTCGTCATCCCCCCCCCATTATTCCTCATTTGCTCCATCATTCCTTTTTTCCGGCATCATCCCTTGTACATGCCCCTCTCTCCCTACCCCTTCATTCCTTGTTCACCCCCATCAATCATTCGTCATTCATCCCCATAATTCCTTGTTCCCTCTGTTATTCGTCATTCACCCCATTCTGTAAATGTTTCACTGTTCCACTCTCGCCCTTCCCCTCTTTGGTGTTTTCTCTAACGTTTCTTTTGTCTGTCCTCTTTACCAGCTCATTGACTAACATGTTTGTTACCATTGTTAGGTAATGTTGGTTATTTTTTTTCATTTGTGTTTGAACTAACTTCAAATGAAGAGGAAAATGGTGAATGTTGTGTGGGATGAAGAAAATACAACGTCATGAAACAAACATGACATTTGTAGTGCATTGGTAACGACAAGTAAAATCAACACACAGAGGAGACTGCTCGACACCAGTTTCAGCGATGGACATAAATTTGCATGTGTTAACAGTCTTGCGGTACATGTTAAAATTCACTTACCAGCCTAATATTTCATTTGTTAGGGGGGGGGGGGGGGGGGGGGGGGGAAGGCTTATAGTCCGGAACAAAAAAAACAACAACTTGCATGTTATTGATACTTGTGTTTGACTAGACTCCCCTGTATGTTCTATAGTGATGAATCTTGTGATGAAATAAATACAGTAAATGGCACTAAAGAAGATTTTACATGGTAGTGTAGATGAAAAGGTGTGTTTGGTTTAAATAACGCAGATGGCACATGGTCATTTTCGAAGCTGTACTGAGAAATAAATTTTTCAACTTCAGAAAGGAAAATAAACAGATGTAAGGAATCTGTGCAAAATAAAACATTTTTTTTTTTTAGATTTAAAAAATACAAAAAAAAAAAAGGCAAGTATTTAGTGGAAAGGATTAGGGGCAGATTATCACAGTTGAAGATCACAAGAAGTGGTATAGTGGAGATATCTCCAAACCTCAGCATTGAACAAGCTTCATCGTTAGCAGAGAGAGGGATAACTCGCTCAAGGGCCGTGTGCCAGTATTCAACAGAACCACCGCAGCACGTGTCCATGGAACATCCCCCATCATCCATGTATATGCTCCAGTACACGGCAACCTTGTTGCACTTTCACGCTGGGTTGGAGGAAGTTACTGTTGAAGAGAACAGCGTTGTTGGCATCGTTGTATACTGCAGATATGACATAGTTGCCACAAGTACATTCGATGACCTACCACAAAGCTCCATTCTTCATACAAAGTAAGGCGTTCTCTGTGCAAATGAAGGTGTGATTGATCAAAAAAATGCTTCTCTGTCATCAGTCTGATGTTTTGAAGTTCTGTTCTCAGTTTAGACATGCTTCTCGTTGGTCTGAATCCTGCTTGTTCTTTTGTAAGAGTTTTCTTCTGTCTTTGAGTCTAATGGGACTCTGGGTATCTTTTCACTGGGGTAGCTGACATTGTTGTGGTTGGAGCACAGTGACAGTCGTTTTTTGTTTGTCTCCCGCGTTCTGTGATAAATACCGTGGTCAACTCATGAAACAGACTGATCCAGAACTGAGAAAACAAACAACTGGTTCATGGAACTGTGCAGCCTTCTGGTGTCAGTAGGCCCAACCATAATGATGGTGTGAACTAATGTCAAACGATGATATTATTTGAAGGTGAAATTATTTCGTGCGAGGTCAGTTTGCTGGCTTCAGTGCTTAACTTAAGAACATCCTGCCTGCATTGAAATTGAATTCTGCAAGGTAGACAGCTTGTTCCTTTTTTTTTTTCTTGGGCGAGCCAGGGCATTCCCGCGATTTGCTCCTGGTGTCGGTAGCGCAGCTTACAGGTTGAGGTGTGGTTTTAGCTCTGATTCCTGTTTCTGCAGAGTCGGGTTCTCCCACTTGGATGTAGGCCCGTGTTGCAGGGGACCACACTCCCCAGCCTGCATGTTGCAGTCCTGGTGTTCAGTTGGTGTTTTCTTTTTGAACAAGTCCTTTGCAGAGATAGACCTTGGCTGTCCTGTAACTCATATCTCTGAATAGGACTGTGGTATATTTTAACCTTCTTGCATTCACTTGGACCACAGCCAGCTGTCTGAGATTCACCTGTGTAAGTCTTGCGTGCAGTGGGATTTTCCAGCACACTCTGAAACAACCTTGCCACAAGGATTGTTTGGCTAAAGTCTAGCACAACCAGGAAAGTGCTAGAGCTAATTTACATATTACACTCTGCTTATCCCATCCATGAGTGAGCGGGTGCAAACATCGTGTTGTCATTCTCACAGATGCCTTGCAAAAAAAAAAAGAAGAAAAAAAAAAAAAAAGGAGAAGAAGAAGAACAAAGAAGAAATGCTGGCTAAGAACAAAGAAATGGAGAGGGAGGAGTACACTGAACAAGAAATGGAAGATAGTTCTTTTCAGATGGAAGAAACTGAGCAAGATAATGTTGAATCGCATGCCAACGATGAGAGCCATGATGAAGCCGAGGAAGATGCGGTGTTGAATGAGACGTTGGCGTGAGTCATGAGAGTTGACCAGGTGAAGAGCGTCCCAAATGAGAATGTTCCATCTGTAGCATTGACACTAATGACAGCTTGGCAGCATGCAGCGACACTGGAATGACAGCTTGGCGGCATGCAGCGACACTGGAATGACAGCTTGGCAGCATGCAGCGACACTGGAATGACAGCTTGGCAGCATGCAGCGACACTGGAATGACAGCTTGGCGGCATGCAGTGACACTGGAATGACAGCTTGGCAGCATGCAGCGACACTGGAATGACAGCTTGGCGGCATGCAGCGACACTGGAATGACAGCTTGGCGGCATGCAGCGACGCTGGGTCTGGTGCAGTTTGAGCAGCAAACTGGCCCTGTTCCCATGATTCCAGAGAACGTGCAGCTACTTGATTGGTTGATTTCTGATTCATTTCCTTTTTTGTCTCTCTCCCATGAACTGGACAGAAATAGCAGATGGTGGTGGTGGTGGGCACACTCATCAGTTTGTTCACGTTGATGACTGAAAATGTACATTTTGGTGACACTTTGTTCACGTTGACGACTGAAAATGTACATGTTGGTGACACTTTGTTCACGTTGATGACTGAAAATGTACATGTTGGTGACACTTTGTTCACGTTGATGACTGAAAATGTACATGTTGGTGACACTTTGTTCATGTTGATGACTGAAAATGTACATGTTGGTGACACTTTGTTCACGTTGATGACTGAAAATGTACATGTTGGTGACACTTTGTTCACGTTGATGACTGAAAATGTACATGTTGGTGACACTTTGTTCACGTTGATGACTGAAAATGTACATGTTGGTGACACTTTGTTCACGTTGATGACTGAAAATGTACATGTTGGTGACACTTTGTTCAGTTGATGACTGAAAATGTACATTTTGGTGACACTTTGTTCACGTTGATGACTGAAAATGTACATGTTGGTGACACTTTGTTCACGTTGATGGCTGAAAATGTACATGTTGGTGACACTTTGTTCACGTTGATGACTGAAAATGTACATGTTGGTGACACTTTGTTCACGTTGATGACTGAAAATGTACATGTTCGTGACACTTTGTTCACGTTGATGACTGAAAATGTACATTTTGGTGACACTTTGTTCACGTTGATGACTGAAAATGTACATGTTGGTGACACTTTGTTCACGTTGATGACTGAAAATGTACATGTTGGTGACACTTTGTTCACGTTGATGACTGAAAATGTACATGTTGGTGACACTTTGTTCACGTTGATGACTGAAAATGTACATGTTGGTGACACTTTGTTCACGTTGATGACTGAAAATGTACATTTTGGTGACACTTTGTTCACGTTGATGACTGAAAATGTACATGTTGGTGACACTTTGTTCACGTTGATGACTGAAAATGTACATTTTGGTGACACTTTGTTCACGTTGATGACTGAAAATGTACATTTTGGTGACACTTTGTTCACGTTGATGACTGAAAATGTACATTTTGGTGACACTTTGTTCACGTTGATGACTGAAAATGTACATTTTGGTGACACTTACTTGGCGACATGTGCCACTCTGTTCACGTTGATGACTGAAAATGTACATGTTGGTGACACTTTGTTCACGTTGATGACTGAAAATGTACATTTTGGTGACACTTTGTTCACGTTGATGACTGAAAATGTACATTTTGGTGACACTTTGTTCACGTTGAGACTGAAAATGTACATTTTGGTGACACTTTGTTCACGTTGATGACTGAAAATGTACATGTTGGTGACACTTTGTTCACGTTGATGACTGAAAATGTACATTTTGGTGACACTTTGTTCACGTTGATGACTGAAAATGTACATTTTGGTGACACTTACTTGGCGACATGTGCGACTCTCAAAATTGACTGCTGTGTTGGTGGAAGAGACGGGAAGTGTGGAATTTTCATACCTGAATCATTCCTGTGTTTCATTACAATACCATTTTATGAAAAAGAAAAAAAAAATTCTCACTCACAGATGCACACGTTGCCCATTGGACAGTGGCTGTTCACTAACAGCATGATGTTAACGAGATATTACCTTGATTACGCTTCAAGACAGTGGGACAGCTGCTGGCCAGATTCACCTGAGGCATACAAAGACAGTGGGACAGCTGCTGGCCAGATTCACCTGAGGCATACAAAGACAGTGGGACAGCTGCTGGCCAGATTCACCTGAGGCATACATACTGACATGCAAAACGATGCAGGACCACGTAGTAGTGTGTGTGCCAAACATAACTCGATGGGGAACAACAGCTGAACAGAGTACACCAGTGCGTGCTGTGAGAACGATGTTTTATCAGGGAAGCCAGGAAGGCTAAATACTAAGAAGAATTTTTTAAGTAAAGTATGTGAGTGTGAAAGGATTAGCTGGAAAGATACATACCCCCTTTAGTGATTGTTGTTTTTTAGTATTAAAAAAGAGGAAAATGCACACGCAAATGCACATGCGCGAGCACACACACACACACGCACACACACACACGCACACGCACACACACACACACACACACCACTAATCATTCCCCCACCCCATCCTCCTCAAGTACCTATCTTGATCTGCGAAAAAAAGAAAAACATCCACGACCCCGGCACTACTCCGAATGAGTGCACTTAAAGACAAGAGGAAAAGGAGGTTGAATAGTTTCTTTGAAAAATGGTACAGATGTGGCATATTAAGTTCCAGTCAAATAATGTGTCAGATGTTTATTTTACAGATTGAAATGAGGGAAAAAGAGAGCGAGAGAAGAAGAGAGAGAGAGAGATTGATATGTTTCCCACATTATACGGAATGACGCAGATTCTTTGGAGTCCTGTTTTCTGTCTGTGGCAGCCACAGTTCCAGTGACATCGTTGGCGTTGTTCCAATGCGTACTTCCATGGTGCCTTCTCTCCCCTTCGGCTGCTGATTGCTGCTGCCTGTCTCGGCTCACCTTCACCTTGGAACGTTGCCCTGACCTTGACCTTCACCATGGACTCTAGGGAGCGGATCTTCGAGGGTGCGTGACGTGCGAACAACCTGGCTGGCATCCTGAGTGACCCTGAACAGGACTGTTTCGCTGCAGTGACCAGTGATGTTTGGACGTGTAGATAAAAATTGTTCTGGAGAGAGGAGGGAGTTGTGAGCAGTCACGACACACTCGGTTTGATCTCTGCTGCCCCAGGCTTTATGACGAAAGAAGGGGACTGTGAATGATTAAGGAATTTTGCCTAAACTGTGTTGCACCCCCACCACCACCCCCCCCCCCCCCCCCACCCCCATCCTCCAGCCTTCTTCTCGCCCAGCCCTCCAGTAAAATCAGGGTTGGAGGCAGGGGAAAGAGAGGTTCTGTCTCACAGCCCTTGGAGAAAGACGGTGTGAGTCAGGCTCCGTGACACTGTTAAAAGATTTTACAATTGGTGGGTGTGCAATATGGGTTCTTGGGCTAAGCGTGTGTGTGTGTGTGTGTGTGAAAAATGAGTGGAGAGAGAGAGAGAGAGAGTCGTTTTAAAAGTGGGAGAAAGAGCAAGGAAAAAGAGAGAGAGAACAATAGTTCTCATTTTTCTGAACAAGGCAAGGTTTTTGGCTAGGGAATTGCAGTGTGAAACGAAGAAGGTGCACCAGTATTTTGTATTTTTGTGAACAAAGCCAGTTTTCTTGTAGGGGAATTGTGACATGAAATGAGGAAGGTGCAACAAATATTTTTTTCGTTTTTCTGACAAGAAAGCAAAGTTTCTGGTATTGGAAATAGGAAGTGAAATTAGGAAGATGCCAGTGCCGGAGAGTTGACCCCTCGGACAATAATCAGCTGGACAAGCCACAGGTCATTCTCTCCACAGGTCCACCAACGGCAGAGATGTTCTGCATCACCGCTGACCGATCGAGCTTAGCGATTGTTCTTATCACTGAAATTTCTAAGAACAGAAGGAGAGAGAGAGAGAGAGAAAAAGAAGCTAGTCTTAAAGAAAGCAGATTTGTGGGGGGCCTGTGAAGAGTCCAGCACTGCCAAACAATTTATTTTTGCTGAGCAATTTTTTGCCAAGATGGAAGGGTTAAAAAGAGAGGTAAAGCTATTAGCAGAATTGATGTAATGATGGCATTGATACTTGTGAAACATTTTCGAGATGAAATCCCTTGCTGCTTGCTTTACCGGAATGAAGAACACTAACCAGCAGAACAGAAAAAACCAAAATTAAATGAATGCAGCAACATGGAACCTTGTGAGAGGGAGAACTGAGGTACCCACTCACAAGGAGATAGTCAACACTGTCCAAACAAGGGAACAGATCAGCACTAGTTCATATCACTTTCGCTGTCCCTTGTCATAGAAGCATCATGGAGTCGTGGCATCTTCACGGATTGTGCCACTTCAAGGGATGTTTTTGTGTGCACATTGTAGAGAGAGAATGGGGTGTGGTGTCGCGTAGGAGGCGTAGAATCACTGTGTTGGTCAAGTTGTGTGAGTTTGGGACATCAGTTGGATGAGAAAACTTCTGGGGATGATTGTCTGAGGAAAAAAAAAACCCAAAAAAGAAAGGCTAAAAAAGGTCGAAAGAAAACTGGGAAAGAAGGACAGCAATGGCTTTGAAGGGGGGAAAAAAAATGAAAAAAAGGAAGAAAGAAAAATTGTTGAAAAATGGTAAAGGAGAAGAGAGAAAAGAGTGGAGGGGAGATAGCAACATACCCAACGAACTGACCAAGTAACCAGGTGACCTTTGAATGGTCAAATAGCCTCGCAACCATCCAAAAAGACAGTATCAATACAGCAAGCCAGCCATATTTCATGATCACGATAATATCATCATCATTGGTAGTATACTGATCAGTCTTATCATTGTTGATGTTTGCCATGGTTCAGGAGAGTCATTGGTTGAGTGGTTCAACCATCGACAGGAGTGGAAGCTGCGTTGACAGATAAACCGACCAAACTTAACTGGCTTTCCAGAAACATGTTGAAGTGTAGTAAATGGTAGGTATGAGTACGTAATGAGCTGAACCCAGCTCACTAACTGGAGGTTTAACGTATCGTCCCCATGGGCAGGAAATCTGTGCCACTGCCCACAATGGCAGATCTTTTGAATGTCATAGATTCAGAAACTTTAAATGGTGAATTTTGTCTTTTTTGACATAATGCATTCATTTGATTCGATAACAGCAGAGGTTTGTACCCACAATAAATATTTTGACAAAAAAAAAAAAGATTAACACAACAACTGACTAAATGATGTTTTGCACATTTATCACATTGAATGTTAAAGTCAGTGTCAAAAGTCATTCACCAACAGGAAGCGAAACACACATTGTTTGTGCGACATCAATATTCTTTAAGTTAGGTGGGATGATAGCTCAACTGCACACACACACACACACACACACACACACACACACACACACACACACACACACACATACATACATACAAAGGAACAGATTGTAGAATTAATGATCAAATCATGGACATTCAAATCTCTCAATCATTTGTTTATGACATTAACAAAAAGGTGACGTTGGTGATAAAACCTCATGAATTGCTATTTCTTTTATTGTATTATTTTGTTTTTAATCACTGAGATGAAAAATGGTTGATTTTATTTTTCAGCCAGAAAGGCATGTCCAGAACAGGGCAAAACACATCTTGGATTTGCCAGCTGAGTCAGATCATGAGTGAAGACAAAATTAATTACCTGCAGGGGAAGTAACTATTAGTATTATTTTAAGAAGTTCCCAGTGTATTTTTTTTTAGATTAACAGAAAAGGTAACACACCAGTACACACACACATGCACGCAGGCACATATGCATGCATGCACACACGCATGCACGCACAGAATATCTATGTCTCTATCACCAAGCAATTTTACTTGTATGTTACAAATATATTTTTACATAGATAATTACCAAATCGTAACAGTAACTTAATAGTGTCAATGTTTAGTGGAGTTTTTATTTTTTATTTTTATTATATATACATATATATGTTGTTGTTTTTTTAACAAGTTAATCAATAATGTGAACAGATCCTGCCAGGGGAAGTAAATGCTCGATACGAACTGATGAAGTTAGTTCCAGAATACTCATTAACCTTGCTGAACCACATTGGAACTGTCACTTAATCTGAAGCGACGCTATGGATGCCCCCCTCACACCCCCCCACCCCCAAATTTTAACCAGTTCTCTGCAACACATTCCATCTTTTGGTGAAATTTGGTTGAAACAGATGCAGTAGCTTTTGTGTTGTTCTGCTGAGTGACAAAGCCAACAAACGAACAGACGCAGGTAAAAATATGAAGTCTATGGTGGAGGGAAAAAATCTTTACAACTCCCCCTCCCCCCTCCCACCATGACTGCTGTTCAGTAGTATGTTTCCGACAGCTCTTCTGATCTCCCTCATTTCAAAAAAGCAGCTGAGAATCCACATTAGGTGGGGCGGAAATCCCTGGATTTGAAATTTGTCTTAAAGTAGAGAGAATATTCACACCTAAGACGCATACATTTTCTTGAAAGAAATGTGACCCAAAAAATCTGCTGAATTTCGGTACAAAAGAGGGCGAAACTACTTTTACACTTCTGTTTTTAATTAGCCAACACTTCTATCGTATTGTGTAATATGAATAATGTACATCTATAATTGGTAACTGGTATCAATCATTCATATCAAATGTTTTGTTTGTTTGTTTTTCACTCGTAAGCTTGCATATATACTGATGAAGCTGATTTCAAGAAAAGCCATTATTTTCCCCTAGGGATGGGCACACCAAAAGTAGCCGAAATGTGTGTGATGGTCAACTGGGTTTTTTGTTTTTCAGTATCTTGGATAAAACTGGAAACATTGGGAACGTGCATCTCTTTTATGGGTTCTTTCAGAGTGTCTGTTTAATGTGGGTTTTTTAGGGGGCACCCAAGGTCAGTAGATGGTGTGTGTGTGTGTGTGTGTGCATGCGTGTGTGTGTCTGCTTGACTCCATGGGCCTCAAACTGGAAACAGTTAGACCGCGAGGCTGCTTCCAATAAGAAGCCAAATTCACCATCTTTGTGTGTGCACCAAGTTACTTTTTTTCTTTTTTTTTTTTTTTTTCTTTTTTTTTTTTTTTTTTTAGTTCTGAATTTTTATGGTCACTGTGTGATCAAGAAGGGCCAAAAATATTTCCGACCTTTTCAGATAATGTACATAATTCATGTACATACTGAATAGGAAAACAAATATAATTTTCTCAACATGTTTACGTGAGAATGTGTTCTCACATGTAACGGACACACACGCGGTCATGTTCATGCCTGCATTCGTGCATGCACACACGCACATACAAATAAATATTGACTCCCGACTCCTCTTCTCTCCCCTCTTCCTCCACATGCAAACGATTGAAATGGCTGTCACCTTTTTGTTATCTGCCAGGGTTGTTTTTTTTTGGTTTGCTTTTTGTTTGTTTGTTTGTTTTTTTCCTGGTTCAACTACCCAAAGAGAGAAAACCTGGCCTTGAATAGCATGCCAAGAACGTTTAAAGAAGAAAGAAAGAAAATGAAATGCATTGCTCTTTTATCAGCTGAAAATTCATGAACAAAAATGTTCCTTTAAGCATTGTCTTAATAATTTTTCTTAAGAGAGTTATTGTTCCTGTTTTATCACGATTCATTGTGATGAAAAGTTGGGTGAAACTTGGTTCACAAAGCTTAGGATGTATGGATCTATCTTCTGTCAATCTGACTAGATCAAGAACATGTATTTTCATGGAAAATGTTGTGAGGTCTTGTGAAAAAAAAGCCTTGCAATAGAAATTTGTAAGGTAGGTGTGTGCAGACCTGTTGATAAGAGTTATGTACCATGAAGGAGTAGGAATGTCTTCAGCAGTGGATGTGTTGATGTATCATGCAATGCGGCTTTGTAATGAGGTATTCAGCAATATTGAATAATGTATGTGGTGATGTGTATTGCAGAAAACATTTTACATACACAGGCAAGGAGGGATATAATATATTGGAAAGGAGAATTATGTGAAGTATTTTTAATTACAAAGGTGGTGTTTAATGTTTTGTTTTGTTTGTGCATCAGAGTGGATTTTGTATAAAGAAGGGATGACGCTGTTTGTTAGGTTTTTTTTTCCCCCTTGTTTAATGCACGTTAAATGCATGGGACCTGGTTTTTATCGTTTTGTGCAAAAGGCTAGAACTCTAACCACCACTTAGGGTTTGTGAAGGGGAGATAAACTGGCCCCATTTAAACCATAGACTTTGATTTTATGGTTTTAAAGGTGAACGTCATATCAGCCTTGCCATTTTGTCCTTTATCTTTCTTTCTTTCATTGTCTCTTTGTTTTTGTCATACCCACATTTCTGTGTAATGATTCGTAGGCTGAAAAGGAGAAAGTAATCAGATTTGAGACTTAGTTTTAACAGGAAATGACTTAACTTTTTAACAGGAAATGACTTAACTTTTTAACAGAAAATTGAATCTGTTTTTCTTTTAAGGTCTGCAGGCCCTTTCTCAAGGTGGTGTGAATCCATGGAGAAAAATCAGGGGCACATGTATTTCGGATTTTGGCCTGTGCTCAAGTTTGTAAACCAGTCCAATATTTTTTTTGTTTTATTAGTTCGGTTTGTCAACTCTTTTACCAGCGGCTGTGAACTCCTCAAGGACCAGCAACTTTTCAGACTTGTCCTCCTCCATGTCTGAGCAATGTTGGTAAAATCAGTACAGTTTAATCACAGGTCTGTGGACAATGTTAGTAAAATCAGTACAGTTGAATCACAGGTCTGTGGACAATGTTGGTAAAATCAGTACAGTTGAATCACAGGTCTGTGGACAATGTTGGTAAAATCAGTACAGTTGAATCACAGGTCTGTGGGCAATGTTGGTAAAATCAGTCCAGTTGAATCACAGGTCTGTGGGCAATGTTGGTAAAATTCAGTCCAGTTGAATCATCAAGGTCTGTGGGCTTTTAAATGTTTGGTTAAAATCAGTCCAGTTGAATCACAGGTCTGTGGGCAATGTTGGTAAAAATTTCAGTCCAGTTGAATCACAGGTCTGTGGGCAATGTTGGTAAAATCAGTCCAGTTGAATCACAGGTCTGTGGGCAATGTTGGTAAAATCAGTCCAGTTGAATCACAGGTCTGTGGGCAATGTTGGTAAAATCAGTCCAGTTGAATCACAGGTCTGTGGGCAATGTTGGTAAAATCATCGTGATCCACTGGAAATGTTGTAAATCTCAGTAACACGGTCTGTGGGCAATGTTGGTAAAATCAGTCCAGTTGAAACACAGGTCTGTGGGCAAGGTTGGTGTAAAATCAGTCCAGTTGAAACACAGGTCTGTGGGCAATGTTGGTAAAATCAGTCCAGTTGAGTCACAGGTCTGTGGGCAGCAAGAGGGGAGCATGGCAGGAGACTGTTTTGACTTCCATGTAACGTAGGTTATGTAATTGCCAACCCTCCTGAATTTTTTCAGGAATTTCCCAATTTTTATAATTCATTCCCGAATCCTGGATTTTAGTGAAGAAGTGCAGAATTTCACAATTTTGTGTAAGAGTGTTGGATTGGGGAGATCGTTTTTCCCGAATCCTGGATTTTAGTGAAGAAGTGCAGAATTTCACAGTTTTGTGTAAGAGTGTTGGATTGGGGAGTGTAAGAGTGTTGGATTGGGGAGTGTAAGAGTGTTGGATTGGGGAGATCGTTTTTGAGTAGGGGTGATAGAAGGTACAGAATAAAGCCTAAATGATGTTGTGTCAATGTTGGCAGTTATTTGAAGCGGAAAATGAATTTTACTCAGTTCTTGGGACAAATAGATTGCAAAAATCGGTTTCACAACCTGTTCAAAAGAGTTTCCAAGGTCCGTAGGCCTATCGGTATATCTCGGCTGAGCACCAGTGAGTAGTATCATTTCAGGTTGTGTTCCCTCCCCTTAGAAAAGATCGTTCAAACTTCAGTTTTTAGTTTGTCATAACTCTGCAGACTAGGTCATGGGTCATGGTCTTCACTTAAAAGAGAAACTAAGTTGGTCAGCAGTTCACAGTCTAGACATTGGTGAACCTATGGTTATCTCGTCAAGAAGTTTCTTTAGATTCACCTCCAGAACATTCACCTTCCATTGTATCCTGTCGGATAATCGTGTGCAGCCAGGGGGCTGGAATAACTCCATTAGATTACCGGAACGGTATTCCTGGTGATCCTGGCATTCTGGGTTCAAATCTCCACCGAGCCGTTTTGATGTGGAAGGATTTTCTCCTTGGAGTTAACACTGATTCTGGCTCCTGAGAAGTCCGAGTGAGACTATAAACCGAGCTTTTGTGTGTGAATGTATGCATAACATCTTGCACTGTCATAATATCCAATCACCAACTTTGGAAGAGAGAGCTAGTTTGGCCGTTAATATGGATGACATGTTACACACATAACATGGATTAAAAATGGGAAGAATCATAGAAGAAAAAGAGTGACTGAAGGTGACAGGGAACATGACGGAATGAAATGCCAGCGGGCTGCTCTTTAATCGGCTCTACCCAGGCCACCAGCCTGTTGAGTAAATGAGAGTGTGGATTGTAAATCGCATAGAGCTTGGTCTCTAACCGAGGAGAGGTGCTATATAAGTACTCTTAATGATAATAATGATGATAATAATAAAAATGATAATGATAATCATCTCAGCTGTCAGTCATGTGCAACAGGCTAGAGCAGGATGCTCATGGGACAGGGAATCCTGTCGACGTGATCTCAGTTCGCCTGACATGGTAACTTGCAGTGGGAATCGAAACATTTGCATATGATCAGTAGAGCTTTCTGAAGCCTTTGTCACATATAGTGCGACATTTTCAAACAGACGTGCAAAGGACGTTTGAATACTCCCAGAAGGCACTGTGGTTTCAGCTTTCTTGAAAAACGAATCACACTGGCTCGACACAACATTGGCTGCTCAGCGTGTCAAGGCTGCGACTTTCTGACAGGTCATGGAAGGAAGTGGTGGCTTGCCTGGTTCTCTCCCTTTACATGCTTGTGTCGTAGGTCAGTGTCATGATTGTTCTTGCACCGTGATGTCCCGATGTCACTATATACCTTCAGTCTTTCAGGCATGGCTAGCTGGCTGTTGCAGAACGTTGTCTTTGTTGTGGATTCTGATTGGTGCCAAAGCCAAATGGACAACACAAACACAGCACCTTTCCATTTGGTTGCGTTTTTTGTTTTGAACCCGGTTTGCTCATAATATGTGAATTTCGACTTCAGATAGTGTGTGTGTCTGTGTGTGTGTGTGTGTGTGGGGTGAGATAGGGAGATGACTGTGCTGACCACGGCTCATGGCTATGCATGAATCAGGAGGGATACATGTATTGGGGGTTGAATGGTCAAACCAGGGGCAGGTCACTCTGTCAAGGGGTTGGGAGGGGAGGATGGTTGGGGTCATCTAGAACAGGTGGAAGGGAGAGGGGAGGGAGCAGCACTAACTTGCTCATATTTGCCAATGAAGTACACTAAGCAGAAATTTGTCTGGAGGAGCAAAACTTAATGTCTCCTTCAGTGACTCGGCTACACTCATCACAGAATTACTGTGCTGGAGGTAGAAGCAATGCTATTTTTTTCCGGTGAGGTGGGGTTGGTTTTTTCTTCTTTTTATTTTTATTTATCTCTGGACTAAATCTCGGCCATTGTGGTTAGTTTGCAACAGAACTGCAAGGTTTAATGCGGTGCATAGCCGTGGATAGTATGAATGATGTGAACTCCACGTTACCATGGGAAACGTCATTGGTAAGGAAGTAAATCTGGAGTTTGGCTGCTATTGGTAAAGAAGGAT
>CM065739.1:52546717-52561717 GCA_033310375.1 Conus canariensis
TTTTTTTAAGATTGCCAGAGGGCTGCTTTTACTTGTGAAGTTACAACGCAAACAGTTTTGGGTGAAGTAAAGTTCATGGTCATATAATTTATTATTGGTAATTGACTAGATGCCAGCCCAGTACTTCCATCATTGAACTGGTTCAAGCTGTTATGTGGTCTTGTCAGCTGAACTGTGAACATACGATCTCCAGAATACCTGCATGCTGGGGCAGGTTCATGTCTGCGTCCAGGTGAACTGGTCAGCATCAGTCTGAGTCTTTTGAGTTTAGATTTGAGTGTATTGGTCTAGCTTAGGTTTGGCCAGCCTTTTGTAAGCATGCTGAACTTGTCTGTGTCAATGTACGTATTGCCGACATTGTGTGAACTAGCTGTGTCACTGTAAATGTCAGTCTGTAAATATGGTGAACTAGTTGCATCAGTGTAAATGTCGATTTGTATGTAGACATGGTGACATAGTCTCGCGTACCTGAATTTATGTCCACCTTGATTTGACCTGAAATTGTCTGATTCAGTGTATGTCTCATTGTCTGTCATTACACGAGCATGGAGATGAACTAGTCGGGCTCAGTTTGTGCTGATCATTGCCACCATTTTGGCAACAGAATAAATTTGAAAAAAAAAAAAAAAAAAAAAAAATTGCAAAAGAAAAGGAAACGTACTTGTGCTGCCTCAGTTGTTGGAAAAACTTTTGGTTTGTA
The DNA here is from genome assembly GCA_033310375.1 of Conus canariensis. Taxonomy (NCBI): domain Eukaryota; kingdom Metazoa; phylum Mollusca; class Gastropoda; order Neogastropoda; family Conidae; genus Conus; species Conus canariensis. The sequence goes on from CM065739.1 coordinate 52,547,418, forward strand.
TTGTCTGTCAGAACCACAGCAAATGTGAAAGAAACCAAACGATGTAAATGAGACATTTACATCAAGATACTCAACATCAGATACAGTGAACAAGCGTGTCCTTCAGTTAGCCCATACTGAGAACTGTGTAGGGGAGGGAGACGGATGAAGCGACAACATGGCAGAATGAACAGGGAACCTGCCAGCAGACACAACACAGCCGACAGAACTGGAGGAGTCTGGTGAACTATTCTTCAGTGCGCTGCCCCACTGACCTACACAACTGTGGGAGATGACGCCATCGTCGTCCTGATGCATGTGTCCCACTCTTCTATGTACAGTCACACCACGGAGTTCCGTCACAGTTACAGTGCTGTGGTGACGGCCCTGACATGGCCCTTGGTGGTCAGCTGGACTACAAGCAACATTACCTTACCTTTGCCTGCTGATTTCAGGGACCCAGCTATGGCAGAAGGCCACCCACAGGGTTCACACAGATTTCCTGACGAAAATTCAAGGACTTTTTAAGCCCTTTTTGAAAAAAATTCAAGGATTAGTTGACGAATAATCATGAAATACTGACACTAATCAAATTATTCACTGTCCAGAACATTTTTGCACATGCGGCAAAAGGACTTTTTTTTTGGTTTCCACCTGGGTCTGCCTGCAACCATTCTTCGTACTCCTTTTTTTTCCCACCCAAACGACGAATATTTCCCCGGCATGTTGGCTTCTCCATTTCATGACAGTGGATCATTCTATCACGTGCACAGGTGCCATGAAGGCCAGTAGCTCTTCTTTTTTTTCTTCCCTTTCCCTGTAGCAGACAATTTATCGGCGAGTTCGTCTGTCAACTCCAACTCGGACTTTTTTACTTTCATACTTTTTTTTTTTTTTTTACAGTATACTTTCAGATTTTTGTTATTAGACTTCAGCTTTTACACACACACAGACTTTATTCAAAATCATTGCCAATGTCAAAATTCAAGCACTTTTTAAGGACCTATGAGCAAAAGCCTGATTTTTATAGATTTTGAAGGCCTTGAAAAGGGGGGCCCCCAAAATTAAGGACTATGAACCCTGACCCACCAGAGTACAGCCTGGTTGCATGAGCGAGTATAATTCCTTTTGAGTGGTGCTGTGTTTATCTTGCATAATTTCAACTGCTCAGTGTTTGTTTTGTGTTGCCAGTAGATTGCCAGGGTCTACAACAGTCGTCTTACTGTACACAGACTGGTGAGGGGACGTAATGAAAATCGCTCTGGGCTTCTGTGTCCCCTGCTTCACTCCCCCCACATGTGACGCAACACCCTGAGCCCCTCGTTCTGGCTCTGTGTGCACAAGACTTCCAGGTTTGCCCGTCGAAGCCTCAGCACCAGCAGATTCACAGGGGACAGTTAGTATCAGGTCAGCGCGAGACGACCCACAACAGAAGACTGCGCCGCTACCCAGTCACTTGGGTAGTATTCAGTGGTGCATGTTCTATCCAAGATACAGAGAACACCACATACTAAGCCCTGTACATCAACATTAACAGTGCTGTCGTAAAGCCAGCGTGTGCGAGTTTCCCTCCAGTTTCAAATACCTGATATTCTAGAAAATTAATGTGGTACATGAAATTATGATAAAGAGAAAAACGTGGAAAGGGAAAAGCATCGATGCACAGCACATAAATCTTGGCATATCTGTGTTCAGATAAATTGTAGTGGCATGTAGTCAACCTGTGTACTGAAAACAGTAACGGTCCATTATGTATCAAATTTGATCTGGGGAAGGGGTGAAAACGCTATACATAAAAAGCTACATGCATACACAGTATCGAGTCTTTTACACATTTTTTTTTCTGTTTTATTTTCAATAGCTGGCATTATGTTGAAAATACATTTCAATCTGCATTGTTAAATACTAGAGCTATAGGTGCCTGGGCATATTTTGTACACATCTCCCCCAATGTACAGTTCGCTCTCGCTGTCACACGCATGTGCGCACCACCACGGAAATGTGTAAACCTCGTTTTCAGTATAAAGGACATCTGTACACATTGCAATGGACAGAGCACCTCCGTGACCTCTGTGGTGTGGGAACTTCGCTCCAGACGTCTGCCATCACACCCATACATTATGCAGAAGAGATGGGTCGCGACGGTCGACGCCCCACACATTATTATGTATCTGGCAGACTGGTAATTTAGCTTGGCAGAGAAATACAGTCAAAATATCTGACAGAAAGTACACAGACACTTGTGTACACACCATTCCCTTGTGTGAATGGCTCAAGTGATACAACTACGGCACCATAATCCAGACCATATCCCCTCCCCCCCCCCCCATCCCCTCCCCCTCTTTTCATGCTCTCACAAGAATTCTTTTCTCGTGTCTTTTACACACGCATACTGAAACATGCAGAACTTTCCCAATGTGAACAAAATTTTTTTTTTTTTTTAACCAAGCATGCCAAGGTAGCAAGCAAAAACAAAAGGTGCTATTCATCAGTGATGAATAAATGAGCATTAATTAAGTGATAACCGTTAACTGTGATGCATGGAATCCATGACATCAATGGAACGCTTCATTTCTTTAACTTCAGGCTGTGGACACATCCATTTTATTTAAAAAAAAAAAAAAAAAAAAACTCGGGGCTTTCTGCAACAGCAACAACCAACTCATCAACACCAAACAGCAAGTACATCAGACACACAACAAAGACACGTTCGTCGTACCAGTCTCTGATCGAGTTAAGTTTGAGGAAGTGTGCAGGAAATCGAGCAACACTGAATTGAACACAAGCACTTTTGTTTTACCGTCATAGACCTCTGTGCTTCATTGCACTCAAGTGTGTCACAAATAACCATGTCCACCACTTTCATTCTTGCTCTCACTTCATCAATTCAGACTTGCTTCAAAATGCCTTTGCTTTTACTCCACACAAGTAAACCCATTTTCATGTCACCAAATCGCTCGTTCCACTGGTCACCACTTAGGCATGAGACTTCAGCATACAGCTTGCACTACTCTCTGGCGGGGTGTGTTTAACTGCCACAAGTTTTGAATCGCTGACTGCCTGTGTTACTGTTGTCACCTTGAGCACACCCATGGAACATGCTGAACCACGTTTCACAGATGCGACCAGCAGTTGTTTGTGGTAAGATGTACGAGAAGTACTAAGAAACTGACACTGAGAAGTGCTTGTTGACAACAAGGTTAGCAATAAAGCCACTCTAGCCTTAACAGCGTCGATCGTTTCATGCACCAATTAGAGGACGTTATCACTTTAAATGCACCAATCGTTGTCGGCCGATACCTCTCGCCTATGAAGAGAGCACCAAGACATTCTAATGATCTTTCATCAATGTCCTACCCCACCTGGCATGAGTCTGCAGAGGAAAGGCACCATTCACCAGAATTCCAGCCTCTTGCCTCTGCTCCAATTCTTTCTCTCTGCAGCTATTCAGAGAATTGTGTGTCTGATCTGAAACGATTTGAACCCCGTGTAGTTTAAAAAGTAACTTGTCTATTTACATTGTACACAAACCCAAGTTAGATATTTTGGACTTAAATAAATAAACACAAATTGTACATCCATTATACTTGCAATTTTTCTGTTCATATATAAGCAATTATTAAGAAATAGAAAAACGTTGAACAAAACAAAAAACCAAAGAGATACACAAAATAGAAAGTTGAACAGATACACCTTATAACAAGAAACATTTCCATATTTCTATGCCAACTTAAGCGATTCTGGCTTAAGTAGTGAGTTCCAGTGATGTGTGTGAGTGACTGTGTGTGTGTGTGAGTGAGTGTGTGTGTACACATGTGTGTTGTCCTCAACACCCTAAATGCTGTAGACACATCAGCTCATTCTACAGTCCTACTGTGGCCTTTTTTTTTATGGTCAGAGGGCCAAGACTCGGTAGAACCTTAGCTTCGTTCAATAATTCATCAACCATGTGTGGAATGTTCAACTACTCCCTTGTGCCCTTCAAAGCCCACTGAAACAATCCCTCCTTTCTCACCCCCCCCCCCCCACCCCTCCCCCAGGTCCATAAGTAACTTGACAAAATTAGCCACATTACTCCACCTGCAAACCTTAAGTACCTGCCTTCACAGTCGCTGCTTGAAATGCACACATACCTATGGCTAATCAACGCACACACACTGCTGTAGACGCATATACCACCTGCTACCACACACACACTGTCGGTCAATGAAATAATAATCTCTTTGCTTGCCAAATCCTCCACAAGGTCATTGTTGTCGCTTTCATCAATTTACCACATGCACTTAGCAATATGACTCAAATCAAGATTCAGTCTTTCCACCGAAACCGCACTGTTTCTCTGTACACTATCATAATACCAGCCGAGTCAGCCACTATTTTGGCAGTCCATGATCAACACTTATTCTCTCATAGTAAAAGGGCAAACGCTTGCAAACACACTTGAGAGTTGGTATTTTGATGCAGTCCACAATGAACACTCATCCAGCGTCACATGTAAGCATAGACTGACATTTCAAGTTTAGCAATCCAACAGACAGTACCTGTTCCCAACACAATATGAAAAACTAAGAAACAAACTTTCTCCCTTAACCCCCCCCCTTCTCCCTCCTCGCACCCCTCCTCCCCTTTATCATGCTCACTCCTCCCACCCTCTCTTCCCTCGCAGTTCATGGCATAAAACAGTAAGCTCCTACTCTCCCAGACGTGAGTCCTAGGCTGTTGCAGACTGAAATGGAACTGAAAAGCTGCAAAACATTCAACCATCACATTTTTTCTTCTTTTAAATTTTTTTTTTTTTTTTTTTTTTTTTTTTTATACAAAACTTCTCATCTCGACACACAACTATTTCAAATTTCTGTTTTAGGAGAGGGCCCTGAGAAGAACATCATCACTGTCTATCATTATCAATGATGTGTCAAACTGACTTTCAAATCAGTTTCTCACTCTTGCAGACACTCTGGTGCTACGTGTGAAACCTACGATCACCGACAGACTGGGGAACATGCGCAGCATCCTTGTTTTGGGGAAAGGGGGGAGGGGGTCAGAGGAGCATTGCCCACCACCCCCTCTCCCCCAAGCTGAAGAAAAACTGGAAATTGAAAGAGAAATTACACAAATTCTTTTAACCATATCAGGAAAAATATTTTCTAGAAGAAATTCTGCCCCACTGCTACTGGGCAAAATTGTAAACAAGTCCATTAAAAGTGGGGGCTTATTTCACAAGCAACTGAAAAGTCATCGCCCAAGTCACTACACAGACCAAATGGTGTATGATCTGATTCTTCAAGACTAGAATCATCATTTTCGCCTTTAATGCCCAAACTACCACTAGTAACAGCAACTAACAAGTTCTTTCGTTATTTTCTGGTAGGCATCATGCTGCCATCTCTTACTTGAATGAAATGGACAGCTGAATGTGCTTACCCAGGAAACTGTACACTTCTCAGATAACAAAGTACTGTTCTCTTTTCCCAATCATTCCAATGAAAATCTCCTTAACTTCCCATAACTGCTACTATCGCTGAAAATGCCCATCCACTCATCTGTACCTGTACGATTCTTCATATTTCAGCTGTGGGGACATACTCAACAGTGCAGGAGTCTAGATTTTGTTCGTTTTCACTCAATGACGAAAAGAAAAAGGAAATTTTGAGTGATGTACATATTTGAACTTTTCTGGCCATGCTTAAAAAGTTTTTTTGGATTGGAAGCAGAAAATGACCTCACTTGTATTTACAATGTAAACACCCTGGACAGTTCGAGGAACCACGCAACAGGACTAACGGGAAAGCTGCCCCTGAGCATGTGCTGCGTAACTAGGGTATAAACTGTATAAACAGCATAATTCCTGATTGTCGGATATTCCGTCATGGCTCAAAACTACAAATCATAAATTTCCATCTCCTGAGGGAAGAATCGCGGCCATTCACATGAACACCAATAATTCCAAGCAAAACTGTCTCACTCATTTCTACCTTATCCAAACTGGTCACAAAGTGACAGGGTATGAGCTGCTGCGAAAACCAAGTCAGTCGCAAAACGTTTCCTCTCTTTTCATTACAACTTCTACTGCAAGTTGTTGATGCCTTCCGAAGTCCAATGCGCTACAGTTCTCCAGCTGTGATAGCAAAGCTCTGAGAGGACACAGACATCTAGTTGTGGACTTCTTTGGAAACACAGGTAAACAACACACACCTACAAGCCAAGAGGCACACATCAGCACTGGTGCCCAGCCAAGGAGCACATCCTCACTCTATCATTCTGGGCTCCCCAAACATGTGAATCTATATAACATACCGACAAGGAAATTGACGAATGCATTTAAATATTTCAGACCTGAATGTAGACCAATGTGTGTGTCTATACATCACATCAATGTCGAGCAAGTCCATTCTGACTGGCTGATTGTGAAACTGGAACTCGCCCAAACTCGACAATACTCCCTTTAAAATGCACTTTCCTTGGTATGAATATAACATGTTGCATTTTGATAAATGTTTGCCTCTGCCACTGGCAATGAATTCAGGTAATCCATGGGAATTCACTCTCACATTCTATCAGAAAAAAAAACCCCATCAATAACACTATCACCCCCCCCCCCCCCCCCCCCCCCCCAAAAAAAAAACAACAACAAACAAACAAGAAACAAAACAAAGAAAACCCCACATTATGAGGAATCCTTCAAAACACCTTGATATGAGGAGTGTGCTTGTTTACAAATAACCAGACAGCAAGTCGACATGTCGAAAGTGTGCTGCAGCCGATACAAAGTCAGCTGAATATGCTGACCAAAAGAGAAAAATGCTTTTGTCAGTGGGCCATCAAACTTCCAACATTCAGCAATGGCAAGCTTGGGGTTTCCTTTAAATGCTCCAACTAAAGAAGCCAAAGCCGAGGTATAAATAACCTTAAAAAACAACTTTCAGGGGTACGCTGTTCACTGAAAACATATGCCTGGGTGGGAAGCACTGATCAAATAGAACATCAACAGTGCCCAGCCAAAACACCCATTAAGAGCAAATCAGTGGTGTCTGGACAGAGGAAATGATGAATGAAGGAACAGAATATAGCTGAAGAAATTACCTTAATTAACTAAATACCATTTGTTTACAGTTTTTAAGTATCATGCATACAGGCTGCCCAACTCATCAGTCAAGAAAAACATCTAAAATGACTTATTAAATAAATGGACAGATAACTAACAAAAAATACATTATCAACAAATGAAATGAAATGAAACAAAACAAAACAGAAAAAATAGTATGCCAATCAGGTACAAAAACTGCTGAATTCAATGACGACAGACAGCGTGTTACAGGAATTTCAGAAACCTGTGGAACATCTCCACCACTCATACACCAAATCACATGGAACACGGACACACACAAACAACTTGATGAATGAACAACAAAGCACCCCCGAGCATACATTAAAGACATTTCCCCCGTCTTACATTAGCCCCCAAGCTTACATTAAAGACACATAATGAGAAACACAGACACTCACATTCACAGGACTATGAACAACAGTCAACAAAAATGAGGCAATGACATGACATCACTGCACATATCAACGCTTTCGCAACAAAACAGCACCGACTGACCACTGAGCCATTCATCCACATGTTCACACACCACACACACTACACAAGTATGTTGCTTCACAGAGTCTGACCCGTGTGGGTCAGCTCCCTGTTCTCTACCTACCAGCTGCCGAGCTCGCACTCCCTGCACCCACGCTGCAATGTTCGCTGCCGATTTTTTGTAGTACCAGTCATCACACACACACAATGCGAGTGGTTGTCAGGCAAAGCATGGGGAACGTTTCAGATCAAAACACAACACATCATACACTTCAACTTTGAGGAGAAGGCAGTCATTACTGTTCCACCCATCCCAAGAAAAAAAAGAAAGAAAAGAAACAGGTGAGACGGGGAGGAAGGGGTGAATGATGGGAAGGGAGCGAGTAGCGGGTGAGACGTATGGTGCCAACCAAAGCCAGTCACACCGAGACGTGGACTAAAAGAATCAAACTCAGTGAGTCTTTAGTTCAATACTGCATTTCCCCAGATATGTTAAAGTACATCGAAACGCTTGTTTGCCACAAAGTAACATCCCAACACACCCTCTCCCCATCCCCCCTCCATCAATCCACCCTTAAAAAAATAAATTAAAAAAAAAAAAAAAGCAAAACTAAAACAATCACACAAATACTAACATCATTTTCTCAAGCTTTTTATCATGTCAATCACAATTTGTATGCATGTTCTTGCACTGTGCAATGCACTTACCCTCTTTTTCCTCTCTCTGCTCTCTGGGGACAAGCCCTATCCCAGCCCTTCCTTTTGTTCCTTTGTGTTCTTGTCCCTGTGCTAAGAGCCTTCCACTTGCACACTGCTCCTGTTCCAGACCTTTCTCCCTCCAGACTGCTTCCCCCATCCCACCCCTACATAATCACACCTTGCCTTGTCCTTGTTTTATTGCTTCCATTCCTAAACAATGAACCTTTGGTGGCATCTATAGTATCTCTTCTCTGCCAGAAATAACGCTGTCTCCACTGCCACACACATACCCACACTAGCCTTTAAAAAAATGAATTACTGTACTCCAATTTTTGTCAGTAAAAGATGGATTACTTTCCACAATATAAGTCGCTATGTCCAGCCATGAAAGTGCTCAACACAAAATCATAGTAACTCAATGTAATGAAATGCACTGTAACGTTCAACTGCAATGAAAAAAAAAAAAACCAACAAAACATAACAAACAAACAAAAAAAACCAACAGGCACCAAAGTTAATAAACAAGAGAAGTATTCTGTGAGTACAGTTTGGCAAAAGATTTTTTAAAAAAGAATACGAAACAAGACAAAAAACGACTGGCCAATAAATATCGTTAGTGAATAGTTACTCATCTGTACAATCTTGTGTACACGCAAACACTGGTAGTACATTTATGCACTGAACACATGCCTCAGCATGCACAATTCCATATACATGTATGTCCAACAGCATCAACACGACAATGCACACACCACCATTTCACACACCTTTCTCCAGGGGTGATGCTATAACAGGCAAAGCCCAAACTTCTGCACACACAACTACTTCCAAACACTTTCTCCAGGGGTGATGCTATAGCAGGCAAAGCCCAAACTTCTGCACACACAACTACTTCCAAACACTTTCTCCAGGGGTGATGCTATAGCAGGCAAAGCCCAAACTTCTGCACACACAACTACTTCCAAACACTTTCTCCAGGGGTGATAGCCCAAACTTCTGCACACACAACTACTTCCAAACACTTTCTCCAGGGGTGATGCTATAACAGGCAAAGCCCAAACTTCTGCACACACAACTACTTCCAAACACTTTCTCCAGGGGTGATGCTATAGCAGGCAAAGCCCAAACTTCTGCACACACATAAACTACTTCCAAACACATCGACTGAGGAGCAGACAGCTTTCCCCATGCACAAAAGCACTGCCAGTCCATACTCGCTGTTGTCTTCAATCTACACTATCACCGCCATAATTTCAAAGCAACCACTTATCAACTGCCACTCATTTTTTTTGTGTTATTTTCCATGCAAACATCAACCATCTGGATCATCAGCCCTTTCTGTCTTTGAAGAAACATATCATTGTGACAGAGCTGGAAAAAAAAAGTTTACTTCACCAACATTTTTACAGACCTGTTCACCCATACAATTTCGCCATATTCTGTTCATATGCTTGGCGAAAATACAATGAACTAAAAAGAAATATGTCGAAAAAACATTCTGGAGACAAAGTTCTTGAGTGGTAATTTAACTTGCGGAAAATAACTGGCGGCAGAGGCTTTGACCAAAGAGTGACAACTCTGGCTAACTTCTGCACATGAAATCGCGTTTTGCAGCATCTGCTTCTTAGACAACATGCCCTGTGACGTCGAAAAACCGGCGAGAGAGCATGAGCATGTGCCAAAGTATGCTGATGATTCAGGTTTTAAAATAATATGTTATCAGCAAGAACCTGTTTTACGATCAGGTGAAAACCGAATCAACCCTCCCTTCTCCTTCCTGCTTTTACAAAAATTTGGAATTTTTAGAGTCAACAGGTCTGTTTTCAAAGGCCACCAAGCTGCTCATCCCGAGACAGGGGATGCCATAATTTGTGGTGCTCAAGCTCACAACTGACACAGTTCCCTCCAAGCATACTGTGATTCAGCGTGGAATGCCACACCTTGGGCCAAACCTGGTTGTACTCCACTCTTCCCATGACTAAATTTCTGCCGGCTGACCGACATCAGTCTGGAATCAACTAAACCACCCCACACTTGGACTCACACACTTTGTGGATCCCTGGAGCAGGTCAACACTGACACCTGGGTTTCCGTGCTGGCAGTGGATATCCCTACGGATGATCATGCTCCCTGATTACAAGGGCACCTGTGTTTACTAACCCATACCACCAACCTGTCCCTAGTCTACAGCGACATTTTCGTTGTTGCTAAACTTGTTAAAAAAAAAACCTAATTGCCAACCCACAGTTGCTTCTGCCCCTTTTTTTCTGCTGAATATGATCTCATGAGATGACCATAAAAATGTTTCTTTTGTGTATGTAACATGACATTTGACCCTTTCGAGGGGGGATCTGAGTGGGTATCTGACTGCTCTGTGCATCACCAAGTAATTTCAAGTTCTAGGTACTTTCACGCTCTGTGATCTGCAAGGCAGTCTAACTCGACAATGACTTAATTCTCATCACATTTTCAAGGTGGCTGCTGAGGAATTTCACTACATTTTCCCCTCTTCCTGATCTCCTATGATACCCACTCACTGCCACAAGCAACAGGACGCAATCAACAGCCCTTTCAGTTTTACCACCTCTACGTCTGCTAACAGTTTATGACAGATCAACTTCCCCTCGCTGTGCATGACAACATCAATCTTTTCCATGCGTTGTTACACGAATGACAATTTGACATTACCAGTCAATGACTGATGAAAGCCCTACGCATATCACATACACATACAAAGCAATGCTTTCCTCACTACTGCTGTCACACACTGGTGTACGTATAACTATCACAATTACAAACGGGACACCTGAATATCCCTTTCCCCCACCCTCCCCACTGCCAAGTACTGGGCCAAATTATCAACAACATGACACAAATACTGAAGCTCAATTACTCTATCCCTCTGACCCACAGCAACACACAGCACCTTGCCACTCCACAGGGTGTCCACACTGGCATTCTGTCCGACTCAAGCTCTCTGAGCCTCTAGGGAAAGCTCTTCTTGAAACCTCTTTTACAGTCAGAAGTGGTCATCCTTACATTCATGTAGGCATCTTTGCTTTGCATGCACACACACACACACACATATGCACACTGACAACACACACCAACATGTATCTTAAGTACACACACAAGCCAAATGTTCTTGGATTCACGTCACCATGTACCTCCTGTTCATCTCACAAGCGTTCACCAAGCACTGACAATCTGGGTTCATGTTGTTGGGATCTTCCTGTGAAAAACTGGTGTTCCCGCCTTCCCCTCTTCCTGGTGATACCAACGGACCTTGATGGTCGACAGGTTGTCTCGGGAGTCTCAGCATCCGACCCCAACCCGTGATCAGGGGCGACGTCCAGTGGCCCTCTCTGGCCTCTGTCCCTGCCAGTCAGAGTGGTCATCCAGCTTTCCCACACCTGGGCAGGGTCTGCATAGGCAAGGCAGATGGTTGCAGCTCACATCACTGGCCACACACACAGCAGAGCAGCCACCAGGACACTCTGTCAGGGATGCTGCAGGCTGGGGAGACAGTAGACACCTGAACTGTATGCTGATGACTTCTCTTCATTGTATTTTTTTTTTTTACGCCAAGAGGAGCTGCGGCAATCACACGGCACGAAGACGTTGCTGGTACAGCCGTAAAGTCCACGCCAAGGACCAACGACAGATCGACTGTGCCAGTCATCCTCCTGATAAAAAAAATGAACTATATTTAAACGTTGACAAAGTCTGGTTTCATCAATGCAAGCAACAGCACTGTAACGTGATCTCTGTCATTTGGCAAAAGCAAAAGAATCATGAGGTGACCTGAGGAGTAGTGTGTTGTTCTATGGACCAACATGGGATCTTCTGACCGCCCGCCACACAGCCTGGAAGTTTTAGGGACTGAAACACAAGGTCTGCCCACAGGCCATGAAGAACAGCATCCACACCTTTCCTCCCTCTGGTTCCACTGGTAGATGTGGGATCTAGGGAGTCCAGCGACGGTGGATGTCCCTGATCAGTGCTGCCATACAGTCCACAGTCAGCCGGTCAGCTGCCAGCGACAGGTAACACCACAGGACTGAACCACAGAGCACATCGCTGACCGCCACCTGGATGTTGGTAAGATGGACTGCAAAGGGGATGCTGGGAGGAGAACAGCTTTCCACGCTCTCCTGTCTTCTCTCCTCCTCTTTTTGGCTGGATGCTTCACGCACGTTTCGTGTCTGTCCTCTCTGTTCACGCTGCCTGAACATCGCTCCTGGTGCCAGCAGTGACGATTCCTCAGGTCATCCCACACAGTCCTCAACATCACGCGGGTCCACCACCCGCAGACCACAAACCTTGGAACCCCAGCACCACACAAAGCCCCTCAGTAAAGGACGTCTACACCTAACACCGTACCACCTGCCATTCTTCTATGCTGTCTGGCAGACACCTCTACAGGCAGTCACTTGTTCCACAGTCTGGTACAGGTATTTTTGGCCTCGGAAGCAACCATCTCGGATGGACCCATCAAAGGTTTCCTAAACACTGGGTGGCCTTCAATCACGCCTCAACGGACGAAGACGCAAGGAGGTGACTACCTGAAGGGGGACCAGGCAACATCATCATCCGCTGTAATGGCTCTTCACAGGTTAACAACCGTCCCTCCTTCACGCCTCTACTGCTGCCTCGTCCTTCACCCAGCCCCGTGCACAGGACCTACAGACAGGAGGCGGCCCTCAGTCTGTCCATCCCCTCACCACTACCACCACAACCCCCCCCCAGCGGTGGCAGGCAGGCAGGCCGAAAGACACACAGCCTTCAGACAGACCCCCACCACACAAAGTCTATCCCTGTGGGCGTGAGGTTATAAGGGCGTCTGGGAGCTGAAGGAGTTGGAACTGCTGCTGGCCGACAGGGACAGGGTGGAGCCCCGCGTGGACAGCTGATCGTCGTCTTGGGAGGGGTCCTGGGAGGCCGCCGCCACTTCATTAGCGTTCAGCCCCATGGCCGTGGTCTCAATGTCGAAGGTCTCCAGCTCGACCATCTGCCGGTCGGACAGGGTGCGCCACTTGTCGGTCTCGTCCCTGCCCAAGGAAGCTCTCTCCTCCTCCATCTGTAAATAATATATGAAAGGGTCAGAGTGGTACCTTCACCTCACATTCATATCAACACAGAGCAGGGTCAGAGAGGTGCCTTCACCTCACATTCACAACACATCAGTAACACAGGGCAGGGTCAGAGAGGTGCCTTCACCTCACATTCACAACACATCAGTAACACAGGGCAGGGTCAGAGAGGTGCCTTCGCCTCACATTCACAACACATCAGTAACACAGGGCAGGGTCAGAGAGGTGCCTTCGCCTCACATTCACAACACATCAGTAACACAGGGCAGGGTCAGAGAGGTGCCTTCGCCTCACATTCACAACACATCAGTAACACAGGGCAGGGTCAGAGAGGTGCCTTCGCCTCACATTCACAACACATCAGTAACACAGGGCAGGGTCAGAGAGGTGCCTTCACCTCACATTAACAACAGACAGGTGCCTTCACCTCAATTCTCAACACACATACCAACAACATAGAAAAAAACCCTCACTCCAATCATTTTGTGCAAGCCCTTTAAATCAATCTCCATTAAGGTAAAACATAGCTTACACATTGGATCTCTCTCTCTCTCTCTCTCTCCTTCTACATATATATAGGCTATACAACAGTTTCGTTAACAAATAAATAAACAAATAAAAAATTTTCTGAAAAGCTGTATATCATACTCATCCATGTAAGCAAGTAGGTAATATTGATTATAGCCCAACTGTCCGCAAAGGTCCATATTAGGGCTGTCACCACGTTGAAGTCAACTCACAAGTCATATTAACAAATAAATACATAAATCAAAAAAGCCCTCATTCATACAACTCTTTAAAACAAAACTTCTAAAAACACACCGGAAATGTTGTTAAAAATCTTTGATCAGATGAAAAATGTTGGTCTCTTTCAGAAATCCAAAGATCGCATCAGGTGAGACATCTCTGAACAAGGTTTTCATATACTCATCCATGAGCACATCTAC
>CM065739.1:52566717-52614217 GCA_033310375.1 Conus canariensis
CTGTTCAGTAAAACTTTTAGCATAACGTTGCTTGGATGACAGATCAAGCTGATCATGCAATAGTTCTGGCACAACTGTAAATTACCTTTCTTTGGAAGGGTAATGATCAGTGACTGTGCCCAGGGAGTTGGCCAGATTCCAGTGCTCCAGATCTTCTTGCAGATGGTAGTGAGAGCAGTGATCATGGCCTCTCCTCCTGCTTGGACCAGTTCTGCAGGTATGTTGTCAATTCCTGCTGACCTCCCTTGTTTGAGCGACTTGACTGCTGCTTCAACTTCTTCACGTAGGATGTGATGTGAGCCATCGTCTGGTCTTGCTTGTGCTTGTGGATGATGCAGTGCTGCTGGGTCTCCATTGAGCTGATAGTTATATAACACGGAACAGTGTTCTGTCCATCTATTCAATATTCCCTGGTCTTCACATAGGCATTTCCCTGACTTGCTCTGGATGTTTGTAGGTCTTCCCTGTTTCTCAGTGGTGAGGTCTTTTACCACTTGGTATGCCTTTTTGATGTTTTTCTTTAGACTTTCTTCAATTCCAGTGCACTGAGTCTCAATCCAAGTTTCTTTGGCTTTCTCCATCTCTTTTCTGACTACGTGATCTAATGCACCTCAAACCGGCACATGACGTTCAGGTAAAAGCTGTTACCCGGGACCAGACTCTACTCAGTGTAAGTGACACGACTTGTCTGAAGATTCTTTCTTCTCCATGCAAGGCCACAAAACGCTTTCACAAGCTGCCCCTGACCACGATCCACTGGCCAATCTAACAAGGCTGAGAAGATGGTCATCACAACAACACAGCATGCTCAAGTCTGTCTGACCAGACCAGACAACAGAAATTAATTCAGGCATGCTTCACTTTTTTCCACCGATGTAGAAAAAGAGGAAGGAAAATGCAGCATTCAAATAATTAAATCCTAGAGCGCTGAAAATCAACAACTGCAGTACAGATGTCCAAATATCACAAGACTTTCTCAAAAAAAAACAAAAAACAACACTGCCTGCTCAACAGATCCAGCAATAATTTCCAAACCCTTTCTTTTTCTTGCATAATACTGGCCTGCTTGGCTGAGAATACACGTTCTCTCTCTCTCCTCAGCAGAAGAATATTTCAGATGAAGCTTATACACTGCTACATCTAGAGAACCTGTTTCCAAGGGCTCAATAACACGATCAGAAAAACCTACTCTTTTGTGACAATACCCCACCTATCCATACACAAGACCAACTACCAAATGGCTGCCGGTATTATTAATACCAGCGTTATTATTGATATCATCACCATCATCATCGCCACTAACACTGTCACCATGACAACCATGCTAATCGACAATTCTCTATCCCCTCTCCTTTCTCCCATTCTACAACTGCTATTGTCACATTATCACCGAAAGTGTTAATAATCCTCTTTATTACTTTTTCAATATTTTCATCTCCATCATAATCATTATTATCACTGCTATCAGTGTTATTATCATTATCATCATTACTACTTCAACTTGCATCGTCTCCTTCCCAACAGCCTCGTTTTCATTCCAACGCCCATTTTATGTCGAGTTTGACAAAGATAACTGATTGCTCGTTCTTCGTTTCCGCTGTCCTGTGTGTTGTTAATCTTGCCTGAAGAAGAACCAACAGGTCGAAACGCGTCATGTTTTGTCTTGTGATTTGTTTGTCCATGTTATTCGGTGGAGTTACAATAATTAACTTTAAAACATGATTCCACAGATAAACAGATTAGCTTCACTGCACCAGCCAAGCAAGTGAGCTATATACAGCACAGATGCAGCCACACGTCACACACACTCACATTTTGCTGCTGCAGCATCTCAGCGATGGAAGAGTCATACTGCTCGCCCAGCGCGGCCAGCTTCCTCATCTGCTCCTCCTTCAGCTTCTTCACCACCGTCTTCTGCTCGGGCTTGGGCGTGGTCTGCAGCACGTGCTCCTTCAGCGCCTTGTACTGCCGCTGCTGGGTCTTCACCGCCTCGTTGAACTGCTTACGGATCTGGATCTCCTTGGCCTGAACACAAGCGAGCGCACACACCCACACACACACACACACACACACAAACACACACGCACACCCATCATGTCTGACAATGAACATCTTTAGACAGGATGAAATGTTATCAGAGAATGGTCCAGGAACATAAGCTTGTGCCAGTCTTACATCAGTTCTGACAGTAAAACACAGACTCATTCCTAAGAACTGATAACAGTAATTTCAATGAGATAAGTGATTGATCACTGACATCACAGTATAAATCTATGCTGCCCAAGTGATGGCAAATCTTATTGCATGTAAAAAAAAAAAAAACCCACATAACTCAAATATGATGCAACTGTGAGTGTCAAACATAAGTTATGGCAACATGATAATGCTCAATAAAATGACATCAGATCTTTCTGATTGATCTACTGAGATTGAGAGGCCCACACTTAAGCAAGCAGCCAGATCGTTGATTCTCTTCGCTAATGTACCTACAGCCAGAAACATTCACTGAACCATCAAACATTGTTCAATAATGCGTTGGACTTGAACAAAGTCAAGCTCCTTTCATTTCAAACAAATCCACACTCAACAGCTGGTCTCTATTTACCTTGATCCCCAAAGCCAATCTTTTTCTTACTTTGCTACAGTCATACAAGTCTGCTAAAGAATTTGTGGATACTTGAAAAAAATTTATTAAAACTTCTGAAATAAAGCAGTCACCAGCTGAGGTTGTTCCCTCAACATTACTATTGAAAACCATGTGGGAAAAGTACAGCAGTCATCAAATGCTTCTCCCATCCTTCTGTTGTTTTGTTTTTTTAAAGTGTGTCCTTGAAGTAGAAAACAGCTGAAGCTGACTGCTACTGCTTACACCATCTTTTAACAATATTCAAAAAAATTATTAAGACAACATTCTCTCAAACAAAAATGACAACAACAAAAAAAAGAAAGACAAGAAAAGTCCCTGTCCATGTGTTCCTAGCATCACTGAATTACAAACAACATGCATCTATATACAATAAACAGAAACATCTAGCTACAATGCAATGCTTCTCCATCTCTCTCTCACACACACAAACACACTTGCACTGCACACATACATACTGCACACACACACAGGAACACACTGCACACAAACACACTACACACACATACACACTACTCACACACACTGCGCACATACTACACACACACACACACACACATACTACACACACACACACACTACACATACAAACACGCACATACAAACACACACATGCACATACACACACACACAAACATGCACACACACACACACACACGGTGACCTCTGACCTTGAGACTGCGGGGCTGCTGCTTCACCTCCAAGGCGTGCTTCTTCCTGAGTTCCTGCTCGGCGCGGGAGTTGTAGTCCCTCTGGTTCTCCTTCTCCGTCTCGTGCTGCCGCTTCAGCTGCTCGTCCTTGCACTTCTGCAGGGCGGCCAGGTGCTTGTACTCCAGGTCCTGCGTCGACTCGTGGTGCCGCACCAACATGGCGTGCTCGTAGTCCAGCTGGGCTTTCCTCTGGCCAATCTCCTGGAGGAACCGAGCGTTTCAGTCTTTTATGTTTACGGTGCACTATTTTCCATGGTTTGACACATCATGTTCCCTTTACTGGGTTTATTTACCTACTGTGCCTTCAAACAAAAACGCCCTCCCTGCCAACATCTCCCTGGAGCCAAGATTGTTGTGTTGAACAGTCTGCATGCCTGTGTGCCTCATCCACAAGTAGTCTGAACTCATGGCACAGGCTTTCAATGTTGTAACAAAAATCATTACTGAAATACATGATATCCTACCCATATTTTCCCTGTCCTGCATGACAACACAATTTTGATTCCAAGAAGAAAACACTTATATACACATTTGAAGTCAGACACCTTTATGTCCCTTACTCTGTTTATAAACATTCTGATACCATTCAGTCTTTTTTTTCGTTTAGAATAGTTCAGACACCTTCACATCTTTTTGCTCATTTCATTCATGTCACGAGTTTGCATTTTTCTGTGATCTGCAAATACCCTGAGCTCCTCACTTCTTCGAGACAGTAAGCATGTGCATAAATCCTAACCCTGTCTGTAACATGGTTCCTAAACTATCCTGCAGTCTTACAATACGGAGCAGCCAGGATCTACAATCACTGTTGCAACAGGATTTCACAATGGAAGGACCCACTAAGATGTGTGCAGTATTCTGCCTTTGACCTTGTGCTATTATTACAAAGAGAGGCTTTAGTGGGCTTCCCAAATGAATGCCAATGAAGTACCAGTGCTACTTTGGAATGCTGGTATCGCTTCCATTTGCTGAAAAAACAAACAAACAAAACTTTGCCTCTTGAATGAGACAGACTAAACTTCACAATGGCTGCTTCAGCAAATGCTATAGATTTTGACAAAATGGAGAACATTTTGGGCACAAACTGGATCAGATTCTGCAACAGCAGAAAAAGGGGCCAGAGAATTTTAAGTTGATTCAGACTTTGACAAAAGCAACACTTCTGGAAAGGATGGAAGTGCTCACCACATTGTTTGAAGTGTGGCAACTGCCTCAACAGCTTGCAAAGTGATGGCAAACTTTTGACAGCAAACAAGAGTGACATGCGCTGACAGGGCGGCACATTCGCTCCCAGATATATCCCCCCACCCATGCATACCAATCTGGTTCATGCTATAACACAGCTTTGTGATCTCACTATGCTAGAAGCTACATTTGTGGAAAGACCACATACACCCATTCTGAAGCTTATAAAAAGAAGGAAAAAAAAATCAGGGTTGAGATTAAACATTCTCCAACTTGCCAATTATGCCTAAAAATGTGGGCGAATTCAATAAGATAGTTGCTGTCACCTTCATAGCAACCTGAACATTTTTCAGTGGCACATTCCACAAACTGTACACCATCTGACATTGGAAATGCAGCACAGGCACTTGCTGAGTAAACCTGACACATGATGGAATACTCGACAGCCTCATGAGCCATTGTTCATCGTGAAACACATCGTCTGCGGCAGAAGTCACATGAGACTTATGTTCATGTTCGCAGCCAGACGTGTGGGGTGTTCCTGAACAATGGGTCATGCCACCTGACAGAAATGTCGGGGCTATCTTAACTTCACAGACCAGGAGTCTGGCTGGCTAAATGTGTGCAGCAGGTCAATCTCAGCACAAAATATAGGGGGCACCTTGCTGCTGAGAAACCAAACACAAGAGAGCTCAACCCCACTGCTAGTGATACAATCCTAACAATAAGGATTCACACTTCCTTTGACTCATCTTCTGCCCCCTCCCACCTCCAAAGCAAGCATTAAAACAAACAATAAAGAAGAAATAAATGACCACTGTTGCGGTGCTGGCACAGCAGTGCACTCACATCTTTCATCAACCTCTGCTCCAGCCTGTGGAAGGAGAGGATGGCGCGCCGTTTGAACCTCCGGAGGGCAAACTCCAGGTAGTCCTTCTGGTGCTTCTCCAGCCGGAACTCCGCGTCCTTCTGGCGCCGGGCCAGGGTCTCCTTGTACACCCGCATCATGTCGTCGCGCTCACGCTTTGGGGTGCTTGTGTCCAGGCCCTGACCACAGCACAAATAGTACGAGTGAGTCAACAGGTCTTACCAATCTCTTTGGTCACAGGGCAGGTGTCCATACTCTGGGCTTAAAGCACAGATCCAAACCATAATCTCCGTATTCTCTTTTTCTTTTTCCTACTTCAGTTCACTAATTAAAACAGGGAGTATACTACAATGGCTTCTTTATCCATATTTTTCTATTTCAATTCACTAATAAAAACAGAGCGCATATTACAATGGCTTCTTTGTCCTTTCTTTTCTCTTTCAATTCACTAATTAAAACAGAGAGTAAACTACAATGGCTTCTTCGTCTTTTTCCCCCCCTTAATTTACTAATTAAAACAGAGAGTATACTACAATGACTTCTTCATACTTTCATTTCTATTTCAATTCACTAATTAAAACAGAGAGTATAAAAAAAATACAATGGCTTCTTCGTGCTTTCATTTCTATTTCAATTCATTAATGAAATCAGAGAGTATACTACAATGGCTTCTTCGTGCTTTCATTTCTATTTCAATTCATTAATGAAATCAGAGAGTATACTACAATGGCTTCTTCGTGCTTTCATTTCTATTTCAATTCATTAATGAAATCAGAGAGTATACTACAATGGCTTCTTCGTGCTTTCATTTCTATTTCAATTCATTAATGAAATCAGAGAGTATACTACAATGGCTTCTTCGTCCATTTTTTTTCTATTTCAATTCACCAATTAAAACAGAGAGTATACTACAATGGCTTTTTCATCTATTTTTTTCTCTTTCAATTCACTAAGAGAGTATACTACAATGGCTTCTTCGTCCTTTCTTTTCTTTTAATTGTGACCTGGACTTTTGCACTGACATTCCCAACATCATGGAATATGTGACCAAGACAGAGTGACAAGACAAATCATGGTAAATTACTTGCGGGGTATAATGTATACCTGTGTGTGTGTGTGTGTGTGTGTGTGTGTGTGTGTGTGTGTATGTGTGTGTGTGTGTTTTACAGGAAAGTAATTTGAGAGACAGCAAACGAGAGAGAGAGAGAGAGAGAGAGGAGACAGAGAACCAGGGAGAAAGCTATACATGTGGTTTTCAATTTGTTACGAATGCCAATCCTGAACAGACATCGTGAAACAAACCAAAAAAAAACAAAAAAAAGCAAGAATTCCCCACCCCTCCCTTCTTCAAGATTACAAAACTTGGCAAAACAAGGAACTTTCTCAAATCATTCCCAGTCAGAGACTCTCCCTCTCTTGCTCACTCTCTCACTCACACACATACATGCACGCACCAACACACATACACAAACACACATGGAAGAGACACATATTCACACAAGTGTCCCCATCTCTACCTCCTCTTTACACACACGGACATTTCTTCCTTTCCCCAAGCCCACCTTTTTCATACGATCCTTGTCCACCTTGTAGTTTTTCTTCATCTGGTCGTTCAGGGTCCTCTTCTCGCTTTCGTGAGTCTGGGAGGTGTCCCTCATCAACTTCTTCTCCTCTGCCTGCCTGTTCTTCGTCTGCATCAACAACGACAGAAATAACGACCACTGATGAGGATGAGGAGGATGACGATGACGACAATGAAAATGACCTCTGTCATGATACAAGCAGTAGCAATAAATTACTTATTTTACTAGGACCATATAACAAAACCTCTTGACAAAGGTCCTCCAGAAATCCCCGAGAACTGGTGGGGTTTAGGAAGGAGGGCGTTACAGCTGGGAGCAGAGCAAATCTGCTATGAAGACAAAGGAAAATACTCTAAAAGAATGGGAAATAATTCTTTTTTATATCAAAAAGAACTGATCTCCCTCGGTGGTTTATTTCTGTTCTGTCTGATTTCACAACATCTGAAACAAACTCAAAGGGAAGTGGTCTCCCTCTGTTGATTTTTTTCTGTCCCATTTCACTACATTTAAAACACTCACCAAAGTCCTGTCCCAAAACATGCCGTCTTTCTGTGTACAAAACAACCTTCCCAACAACATTACTCAATTTCCAAATAAACTGTCCAAATACTCATCACTCTGCTACTGTTCAACAAGAACAACAGAGAAGCCCCGATTGGTTCTGGATCAGTCCTCTACTTCAACTTTTCTTCCTTTTTTTTTTTTTTTTTTTTTTAATGAACGCTATGACTTAACATGCTTGTTCTGAGAAATCCAACCCCCCCCCCCCCCCCCCCCCCCAGTTGTCATGGCACAGAATAAAGGATTGTCTCCTAAAGGCCAAAAATGTCACCCACTCTCCTTAGGCATACACACACACACCGAGTGAGGAGCAAAATGCAGCCACTTACTTTCTAAGAACAGAACACAATAGAGAACAAAGATGATAGAGGACTATACAACACAATACATACACACAAAAACACCACACAGCAGCACAGTACAAACCGCAACAGAACAATATCAGAATGATAAAAAAAAAAAGACATAGCTCACTACAATTGAAAAAAAAACAACAACATGAAAATGAATAGTATCAGTCATACACACACACACAGCTGCCAACATGATGAAACAGAAATTCCTGTGAGAAGGCGGGGCTCCGGGGCCGCAGTAGGCCCCCGGTGGGGTGCACGACGGGTACATGCACATTTGGAGGTAAAAAATTAGCTTTTCGGGGGTCGAAAAGGGGATATTTCTTCCATCTCATCACGCTAGAATTAGACATGAACAGTACGGATAGCAAAGCATACAGATTACAAATATTACAGTCATCAGTCGAACAAGTAAACTGTGGCTTGACAGGTTACGCAGAGAAGAAAAGTCTCCAGACTAATGTCCATTTGTGTTGCTCTTTGCTCCTAGATTATCTAGCTACGATGAAAGATGCTTTGGAAGTCTTGGTTTTTCAGTCTGTATACAATGGATACCACCAATATTGCAATTTTCTTGTTTCATCATCCCTGGATATCTGATTCTCTATAGTCTTGTAACAGCAAACTGAAAGTTTCTATCAAGATGTTGGTAATCATCATCACCATGGTAATAAAGAACACAAAAAATGGGGGGGGGGGGGGGGGGGGGGGGGGGGGAATCACTAAGGAAAAATTCCTTTCCTACAATGTACACCTATATCTGTTCAGAACTATGCTTTTTTCACAACCTGTCAGCCTAATAGGAGGAGGATGCTGAAGGGGGGGGGGGGGGGGGGGGGGGGGTGGTGGGTGGTGGGGGGGTGGGTGGTGGTGTTTGTTCTCTGTCCTTGAGGGCATCTGATGTTGCTGACTTTGCTTTTTTCAACAGCTCTATTGGAAACTGCTGCTCATAGCAAGCCCCACTCATGTTGGCTTTGACCATGTACCACCATCATGGCATCATCACCGCATTCCTCTTGTGCTTGGCAGAAGAGGCATGAAGTTCGATGTCTTTTTTTCCACCATGTGAGATGTTGACGTCAGTACGGCATTCTTTACAAAACGCATGATGTTCGTCTCTCTTGGACGCATCAATGAAGGCGTAGTCGACTTTGTATCGCGGCAAAAACTTGACTTTTGCCTTTTTTTTTTTTCGAGTCCATGTGGCACTGCTTTTCTGAAGCCATTTTCGCGCGGACGGAAGTACCAGGTGGAAGTCGATTTGTTTCGGTAAACCGATGTCTTACTACCGACACCTTGCGAAAAATTACCAAAACATGAAGTGATTTTTGATTTTTCGGGGAAAAAAGACAACTTTCAGGATTTCCTATCAGATTTTCATTTTCAGGAGTTTCCCGAAAATTTCAGGAGGGTTGGCAGCTATGCACACACACATAGTCACAAAGACCCTCACATGTTTGTCCAGTTCCGAGGCATGGTTGGTTTTGAGGCGGTCCAGTTCTTTGCTGAACTTGACACGCAGGTTCTCGTACTCCCTGTCCAACTTCTGCTTGTGTTCTTCCATCTCTGCTTTGAACCTCGTCTCCATCTGGTGGCAGCCACACCAATTTATCAATTATGATTTTTCCTAGATCGTGACCTTCATAGAGACCAAAACAATACTAACAGTAGTCATACTAATACCAGTATTAGTGATTTCTACTTTTCCAAGCTTAAAGGATTGACACAGACTGGATCAGTGATTCATAGAATTGAACATCTGTTAATCATGCACACTTTTTTTTTAAATTCCAAGTATATTCAAAAGTAAAGTATTTGAAATGGAATTACAAAAAACTCAAATTATACAACTATAAACTTGATTTACAAGTAATGAAAAAAATGTCAGCCCATCCCCTCTCTGCAATGCATGAAGGCTACTCAAAGAGATCACAACATATGCAGATAAATAACAAAATCAAATCCTCTTTGCAGTGATAGGCATGGGCACACTTCCCATATGCTAATGTGCCGGTTTGTTCTGCATCAACATGCACACACAGGCATTTTCTCCCATCTTCAGTTCTGCATCTACACACCTTCTTCTCTCTTGCCCCCCCCCCCCCCCCCCCAATCCCCCCCCCTCCCCCCGCGCCAACTTTCCTCCCTTCTCCCTCCCCTCAATGCATAGATCTCATCAACATCTTCAGAAAGCATATACCACACACACACATACATACACTTAAGCAGTTTGAGATCTGACATTAGCTTCCCAAAAAGGGCAAAATCAATTTCTTCACTCACAACTATTGGAACTTTCACTTCAGATCTATTCAGTGAGTCAAAAGTTAACTTCAACGATATAAATCGACCTAAACTTCCCGCATCTCCCAGCCTGCCATGGGAACTTCAAAGAGCTTCATTTGATATTAGCCATACGTCGATGAAAAAAAGTGACAATGAAAACCTGATAGGCCAAATAGTAAAAGAGTATATTGAAAATTCGTATCCCTTTCATGTTAAAATTTATACGGATGGGTCTCTTTTGGATACCAAAGAAGCAGGTGCAGCATTTACAATTCCTTCATTGAAAATTGAAAAATCTTATTATCTTGGAAAAAAACAGATCTATTTTTACAGCAGAACTAACTGCCATTCTAATGGCTTTGTATTTTCTACTTGACTTTTCAAATCCAATATTCCAAGTCCTCTTTTGTGTCGATTCAAAATCTGTTTTATTCGCCCTAAGTAAAACAAACCCTATAGTAAGACAAGATCTGATTACAGATATTCATCACCTAATACATTTCTTGATTATTAGGGGTACAAGAATTAGTTTCTGTTGGGTTCCTTCTAATTGTGGATTCAGTTTAATGAGAGAGTAGACAGAGCAGCAAAACGGGGAGCAAAAAATACTAGCGGGTCGGAGGTTATCAGTATCCCATTGTCTATCCATGAGGGATACAGTCTTCTAGAAAATGCATGCTGGATACATTTTAGGAAAAAACAACAAAATTCGGGATGTTCTCTTGATACACGCATAAACCAGCTATTAAACTTTGACACACTTCATTCTTTTTATCAATGTAGTTTGCCGTTTTCTCGGATCATAATTTCGCTAATATATAAGATCAAACTAAACGCTTTTAAGACAAAGTTTTGCAAAAATATAACATGCCTTTGTGGTGAAATGATAACAAATTCCCACATACTTTTCCACTGCAAACAATTAAAACCTCATCTACCACCTCTACATAATTGTTCTCTGGATACAGTTGTAACCGATTTATCACTAATGTGTAAAATTGCTGTTTCACTGCATCAAAGTCCTATTTTTTCTGTTTTGTAAAATGGGAACTGGTGTTTTAGTAATGTCCTTGTTATGACCGGTTATTCTTCAATGTTTTATAGTTAGTTATCCATTTTTTGCTGTTGCTGTTAATGTTATTCTTATAGATTAGGTTTGTCTAATATCACAATGTGTATATAGATGTTAAATTGAAGACCTAACACACACACACACACACACACACACACACTCACACACACACTTAAACCACACTGACAGACACACACACTTAAACCACCCAAACACAGACAGACAGACAGAAACAGACCGACTGCAGCTCCTTCTGGTGCTGTTTGCGGAGCCGTTTGTAGATGGTGAAGTTGCGGTACTCGTTGGAGTGGGCGTGCTGCTTTATCTCCTGGCGCACGATGGACGTGGTGCGGATGGTGGCGAAGTTGTTGGCCGCCACCTCCAGACTGCGACCACTGCCTCCTGACGCCTGCACACCCACACACCCTCACATGACGCATGACCAGGACACGGGGGGGGGGGGGGGGGGGGGGGGGGGGGTTAACTTAACTCTAATCGTTCATTTCTGATCTATAAGTAGGTAAGTGTTGATTCAGGTTATCTAAGGGAAGGCACGGCAGGTGAATTCCAAACTTAGGTTGTTTTTTTTTTTCTCCTCTGAATTTCATCATGAAATTAAGTCTTTTTGAAAAAGAAAACGAAAAATGCTGTTAACAGTGCAACATCTATTCTGCATCTTCTACAACATGCAGGAATGTGCCAGACTTTATAAACAAACAGAAAAGAAATCCTGTATGTTTATGAACAAAATACATACCTTCTCCTACAATGTGGAGATGGTAATCATATGTTAGTGAAACTGTTCTTTGCAATAATCAAGATAACATTCAACTAAAAAACTGAAGAAACAAAACAATATGCACATCCACACCAGTTAATACATGAAAAATACCCTAGACATCAAAGCAAACGTCCTTGTTAAACAAAAGCATGAAAACATAAAATCATACACGCTGAAAGGTAGATAAGTTCAAAACATTGATAAATTAACATACAAAGCATAAGTTAATGAAAAAAGACACAACTAAAATTCATCCTTTTAACAAGACCCTAAAGTACTGAAAAACTGCTTTTGGTTAAAACAAAATATGCTTCCCCAAAATGTTTTTAGTTTCAACATAAACATGAGCTTGTTAGTATAATCATCTATCAATGCCTTTGTCACATCCACCTGCCAGCATCTCAATTGCCCCACACCACCACCTGCCTTGCTCATGAAACCACAGATCTGTGCGGTTAAGGTGGGAAGACTGTAAAGAAACCTTCATACAGAATTATGAACGACCCCCCCCCCCCCCCCCCCCCCCCCCCCCCCAGTCTCATCTTCCGTGCCAGGCCAGAAGCATTGATCCCATGCCACTCGTTCTGACTCCCCCCCCCACCCCCCTACACAACCGCACCCCATCTGTCCTGTCCAAGCCTCAGATGCCAGCACTACACAGGGAGCAACCCATCTTAAATCATCATCTGATGCTTGTTCTGATCAAACATACACAGGACACCTTTCACTAACTAAGCCCCGCCCTTGCTGATGGCAATTATTGCTTAGTCATGAACCTAGCATGAGCGAGTCTTCCTCAGCAGAGCACCATGGCCTCCTGTCAGCCGCAGTTTTTATGTCACTGGCCTATGACCTCCTTGATACAAACTGACCAACAGCACAGGCATGAAGAAGGAACTGATGAACGAAGATCACCATAAAAGCAGAACATGTAAGACCACAGGCCTTTCCTATTTTGGGGAACTGACTTTTCAGCCTCCAACTATTGGAACGCTAACCCTTCTGCTACCAATACTGCATCACCTCAGAGACCAGTTCCTTTTCCCCCGCTGCCCCTGCTCCAAAGCACAACGCAATGCTAAGACACAATCTTCAGCATTTAAATACTTTGGAATGATATCATGAACCACAATCAAAGGTGTGGATACATACTTGCTTTACCCCACAGAATACAGCAAGAAAACAGAATGCTTTACTCCTACTGGGGAGGCTGTTAAAAGCCAAGTCTCTACAAAAAAAAAACAAAAAAAAACCCTCAGGCTAGTTATTTTGTGTTTGGCATCGTGACCGTCATTATGCAACAACCACAATTTTTTTTATAACTTCGCTGTTTCCTCGAAAACAACATTTTTCATCACATCAGTATTTTGGGCCTTTTTTTTTTTTTTTTTTTTAAATGCGTGTAGTGAAGCTGGATTTGAACACTGGCTCTGATATGAAAGATATACTGCTATACACAACAGACCTATGAAAAAAAAAAATTAAGTTCTCTTCATTGTTTGATTTGCTACCATAAAAGTTGTCCTACATATTGGTCAAAATATTCCACATTACACACAATCATCTAATGCATCAGATTAAGCCTTCCCAACTCAACTGTGTACTTCTGACACTCTATCTGCATACAAAATGATCAAAGCTGTTAAATTTTTTTTTCCAAAGTTTTTATTCTATTACAACAGGCCGATCATTCACACTGGGTCTTTTCAGGGCTATCATTGCAAAAGAGGACAAAGGGGACCCGTCTTTAAGAAGTAACCACCAACTAACACCATGTACATGAATACACGCACTGGTAAGTAACACGACAGCTAAGTATTGACACTCCTAAGAGAGAAAGCGTATTCTCTAATTCTGTTTGTAATATATACACAATATGGTGCAACTACCACTGGGAGGGTTTCAAAATTTAACAGCTTTTTTTTTTTTGACAAATACATTCATTCAATATGCGAACTTTCACTAATTTGTATGCACTACAATCAGAGACACAAAGAACCACGATGGAAAAACACCCCCCATCTCCCCTACCAATCTGCTGGTGATGCCACTTTTAAACAGTGCGTTTCCTCTTCCGATCCTAACCCCTTAACAGGCACACACTCCACAGTATCCATGCCAAGACTGGATGAGCAACAGAGCTGCTCGTCAACATAAGTATGTCATGCATTACCAACCATGCACAGCTTTACATTTGTTCTATCACAGCTTTCCACAATCTCCCCTCCCCCCCTCCCTCTCCCACACACACCCTCTCCTCTTTCCCTTCTCTGTCCATTGCCTTCTCCCCTTAGGACGAGCCACTGTGAACTGTTGACCTATCAAGTTACAGCCAACCACCACAGAGTACAATTTTTCATTCTGATGAAAAATGGTAATGCCTTAAAGTTACATCTGAGGAAATCTGGTTTTCTTTGTTGTTCAACATAATGGATGCTTCACAAAACTACAAAGTGCACAACTCAATGTTACTTTACATTTTTACCCCCTCTCGTTGAAATCTCATTCTATGTTCAGTTACTCATAAAACTCATGCATTCACATGTTAAGTCTGCACATGACAGAGTCAGAAGCAAGTGCCACAAATTCAGAAATAAACAACAACAACAAAATATATATATATATATATATATATATACAAAACTGTAACACATTCCAAGGACCAAACCTCACTGTGTAGCAAGACATCTTCGGCATGCACAAAAGCGATGTAATTTACAGAAATGCATATCTGACAAGCTGAGGGACAGTGTGAATCTTCAATCCACTTTTGGAGAAAAGATGCAATAACAGGTGAGAAGACAGATGTTTCATGATATACGTCCCTCTTCATTGCAGATCACACACAGAGAGAAAAAAAATGATATTGTTCACAAAAAATATGAGAGACATAGGAGACAAGCACAAAAGACCATCATGCAAAAAATAAGTGGTGTACAGATTTTATGAAGAATATTCACAGAAGTGCTGGATATCACTGATACAGACAACAATTCTCTTATGGGGAAGACGGCCAAACAGTACATGACATCAACATGATTGTGAAACATGGTTTGTGTATTACAAGTGATGGCAGAGAGACCTACGTATACATTCACAAATGAACAATATTCACCATGCACAGACACTGAAATGTTGGAATGTCTGTCGTGATCAATATATGCTATGATCCAGGCATTTCCACTGAAAAAGTCACTTACATTTCAGAACTCTGCTTTAAGTCAACCACAACTCTGCTTTGAGTCAACCACAACTCTGCTTTAAGTCAACCAACTGACCTACTGAAGGTCTTAAATCTAGCTCACAATCTAATCTTTGCCTCTTCAAATTTGGACAAATTGTATAAACCCATCTTTCTGTTACAATAACTCGGTACTGTGGGAGTAAAAATCTTGTATTCTTTTGCCTTCGCCACCTATTGATGGCAGTGTAATGCAGCTGTGCAAGACAAAATCTTATCTACAAGAACATCCACAACTAATTCGCTGTTGCTTTGCAGCCGAACTGGCTTTCAGCATAGATTTTTGAATTTCAACCAGTTTTAAGAGCAAGGTGTCAAAGTGATAGAGTTTTTCAGCTTGTAGGGTAGATGTTGTCTGTGACTTCTGAATAAGACACTGGTTGACAATTCACTTGTTCCTTTCCTACTGCACATAAAAAGCCTTACCTTGAACTCTGTTTTGCATATCTGTTTGCATTTCAGCAAAACTGATGACTTACTCCAGACGAGATCCACAGCCAATTTGTTGCCAGTGAATATGCTATCACAGTCCACATCAAACTGTGTTTTGCGCATGTTTAATTTCATAAATACTTTTATTTTCTTATTGACCGCTCCCCCTCTCTTCCTCCCTCCCACCCTCTATTCAACAAAATGGCCTTTGCATTTTTTCCCCTATGGTGTCCAAATGACCCGTCAGTTTGGGCGGTTTGCAGGAAGAAATGCAAACCACACGTGAGATGACCCTGACCTGCTAGTCAGCATCATGTTGATATTGTGATTGCATCAACAGTACTTTATCATCCAGTTGATCAAAGAAGCCACATATGGGCAAGCAGACCCCTGTAAGGTCGACAGCATGCAAACACTGAACTCCACGTTAAGCCAGTAACCTACGTGTTTGCTATACAAATCATAACCCTTGCCCCTTACCACAAAGCGATTCATGAATTAACCTACTTCAACCGCACTGATTTGAAATATTTATGAAAAGAAAGATGAGAGATCTGCAGAAAAAAGGTGTCACGACTCATTCCTTTCGCCTGCGATTACACACACAAATGCTCCAATTCACACAAAGCAACAGCAGTAAATCAAGTCATCACCACATTCAAATACATATATAAGAACAGTGTGAACAGAAATGGGGAAAAAAAAACAACAACATATGACACAGAACTGAAGAGAAAGAAGAAAGAAGAATGGTTACCAGTTGTGAGACTCCATGTACAGTTCTGAAGTGCATGTTGGACTAAAATGAGACAGATGATGACAGATTAATATGATGAGTGTCCACAGGTCTTTTTTTTCTAATTACAGCATAAAAATCTCTCGTCAGGTCTATTCTCAATTCAGTCAACCAGAAACATGAAAAATTCCACATTAAAATAACAAAAATTTCAGTTAATGAACACAACTTTCATACATTTCCACACCCCATTCTACACACCTTTATCATGCCATAAGTAGTCAGTAGTCTGCTCAGTTTGAGATTTTAAGTGGGGTGGGGGCAATCCACTAGAAAGCTGACAGCTGGCCTCCCTAGCTCGTCAACTTTTTTAAATTCTCATGAAAAGTCATGACATTATACAATTAATGGCACACTCCCCCCCCCCCCCCCCCCCCCCCCATCTCACCACCTTGACACACACACACACACACACCATGACCATTCATACATACATTCATTCAGCTGACTGACTGAAAATGCCTCACAGCAAAGAAACAAAACAGCATCCACTGGAACAGTGGGAAAAGAATATCAAAAGAGATAGAGTAAAAAAAAAAAAAAACCCTTCCTGAGCCCCATCAGCAAAAGTAATGTTATCAATTCCTGAAAAGAACTTAACATATTATAATTTCTGCCAACAGAACACTTCTTTTTCAAATCACAACCTCGTTCATCTAAAAGCTTACACACACACACACACACACACACACACACACACACACACACACACACACACACACACACACCCATGCGCGAGCGCGTGCGCGCGCACGCACATACGCACACTACAACCTCCTACCTCCCTCCCTCCAAAGCCTTGCTTCACAGCATTCTGTTCAACATCCTTTATCCTGAAGATGGCATTAGCTCCACAAACTCTACTGTCTACACTCTTTTGTTAGTGGGGCTGAATACAGTTCATGCTGTGCAAAATGGTAACAACAGCCTGATCAAGTCAAACTTAACCGACAGGCTGCATTTTATTACTTGGCCAAACATCAGAAAAGCGCATTAAATTCCAAACACACATTCAAAATAATTGAAAACAACAACAACAAAAACACCTGTGATGAACTGGGCAGGAAAAGATTTGAAAACAGTAGAGTGACATGAACTGGAAGAAAATGAAGGCAGTCTGGCAGGCAACCACAAAAACATCAAACTTTCTATTAACCCTTTAACTACCATGTTTTTTTGGCCATAACATGTCCCTCATAAATCATCAAGAAAGCAAACTGATCTGAAAACTGGGATACTGCTTAAAAACAAAACAACAACATTAAAAACATAAAACCACCAGCAAGTTCAAATAAAGCTAAACTTTTATATCAAATCAAGCAACGGATGTATTGATAGGCATTTATCAATGAAGGGTTGATGTTCATCCCTATCCCTGCGGTCATCAAAGTGCATTTTGAGAATTACGACGACCACGCTAACCCTACCCGACTCATTGCTTCTTTAAGTCTGAGTCCATTTCAAACACGTCCATACAGTCAACACCAATGTCCTAGACTTGTGTTGATTTAGCAGTGCAGGCACTGGTCCACAATCCTGTTCAATGGACTGTCCTCTATCTCACTGTCACTTACTGCTTCTGCCTGTCGCACTTTGTTCATACAAAGACTGGAAAAAACAACAACAAATGGGGTACGGGTGGGGAGCTCATTAGGGAAGCACATCGTAAATAGCACCTGAAAGAGAAGGAGCAGACGACTCAAACCTGTGCACACTTAACACTCAACCCTTTCCTCCTCTCTAAATCTATGAAAAAATGAAACACAAGATCCTCCAGGGACAGATCACAAGTGACGGGAAAATGGCGGACGGGCAGACTGGTAGTTAAAAAGTTAAAATTTTCATCAAAACTGAACAAAAAATGAAATTTAAAAAAAAAAAAAAAGACCCCCCATCACCACCAACTGTGGTGTCCCGATAGGAAAACATGGCCAAAGATTCAACAACAAGAGCTCAAAACATAACAACAAAATGCAAACTACAGGCAACAAAGTAATAAACAAACGAGTCAAACAGCACAGTGGTGCAATCACCAGGAATGGATGGGGCAGATAGAGCAGTGACGACATCTGCAACAATGCCAACCAGACAAGAAAAAAAAAAAAGAACAAAACCACTGTGGTAGTGAACTCAGTGGAAAAGAAATTTGTGAATTAAAGAAGAAAAAAAAAACAAACAAATAGACAGACTGGACCCAGCCATGCATAACTGGACTTGTCCAACACACAAATGTATTGCAATTGAATGCATCCATGTTCGCTTATAAATGCACCTGTACTCTGTGTGTGGGCATGCATATCATGGTGCACAGGGATATAATCTGAAGACCGAAATAGCTCAGTTGGTAGAACGTCAGGCTCGTGATCCTGGCAATCTTGGGGTTCCCGGTTTGAATCACCACCGTGCCGTTAAGGATTTTCCCCTCGGAGTTAACATTCGTTCTGACTCCATTTCCCAGAAAGTCCTTCGAATGTGACTATAAACCGAGATTCCATGTGTGGCTGCACACGCAACATCTTGCACACCATGTAAAATCCTATTACCAACTTTCTGAGCAGAAGGCCAATTTCAGAAGTTGGTTATGGAGGTCATGTATACACACTGCAGGCACCAAAAGAAGGAATGAAAAACCCGAGTGACCGACATGGACACAGGAAACGACAGAATGTAGCACCTAGCAGGCAACTCTTCAGTCGGCTCTACCCAGATCGGCAGCCCGTTGTGTAAAAGAGAGCATGGATAGTAAAGCAGCTACCAAGAATAGACGCTATGTAAGTATTCTTAATACTACAATTAATAATGATAATAACATGACCGTTACTCCGTATTTAATCTTAAGACTGCATTCGCTGAACTCACTTGCTAGGAGAAAGAAGGGTGCATTTAGCACTAGGATATGACAAATGACCCCTTCATTGAGGACCACCGACTCTGGGTCACTGTTTTTACACTGCTTCAGCAGTCAGGGGAGGTCAGTGAGTGATTAGAACTTCTGGAACAAGCCTTGTACAGCAGCAATGTCAAGATCATGTTCTGTGTGTGACAAACCTTGTGCAGCAGCAATGACAAAGTCATGTTCTCTGTGTGACAAACCTTGTGCAGCAGCAATGTCAAGATCATGTTCTGTGTGTGACAAACCTTGTACAGCAGTAATGTCAAGATCATGTTCTCTGTGTGACAAACCTTATACAGCAGCAATGACAAGGATGTAACGCTCTCTCTGAAGCAAGCCTTTCTGAGCAGCAATATTAAAAATGTACCTTCTCTCCAGGGCCAGCCTTCCTAAGCAGCAATGTCAAAGATGTACCTTCTCTACGGGGCAAGCCTTTCTGAGCAGCAATGTCAAAGATTACCTTCTCTACGGGACAAGCCTTTCTGAACAGCAATGTTAAAAGATGTACCTTCTCTATGGGGCAAGCCTTTCTGAACAGCAATGTCAAGGACATGCCTTCTCTCCGGGGCATGCCTTTCTGAACAGCAATGTCAAGGACATGCCTTCGCACAGGGGCAAGCCTTTCTGAGCAGCAATGTCAAGGACATGCCTTCTCTCCGGGGCATGCCTTTCTGAACAGCAATGTCAAGGACATGCCTTTGCACAGGGGCATGCCTTTCTGAACAGCAATGTCAAGGACATGCCTTTGCACAGGGGCATGCCTTTCTGAACAGCAATGTCAAGGAACGTCTTCTCTCCGAGGCATGCCTTTCTGAGCAGCAATGTCAAGGACATGCCTTCTCTCCGGGGCATGCCTTTCTGAACAGCAATGTCAAGGACATGCCTTTGCACAGGGGCAAGCCTTTCTGAACAGCAGTGTCAAGGAACGTCTTCTCTCCAAGGCATGCCTTTCTGAGCAGCAATGCCAAGGACATGCCTTCTCTCCGGGGCATGCCTTTCTGAACAGCAATGTCAAGGCATGCCTTTGCACAGGGGCAAGCCTTTCTGAACAGCAGTGTCAAGGAACGTCTTCTCTCCGAGGCATGCCTTTCTGAGCAGCAATGCCAAGGACATGCCTTCTCTCCGGGGCATGCCTTTCTGAACAGCAATGTCAAGGACATGCCTTTGCAGTGTCAAGGAACGTCTTCTCTCCGAGGCATGCCTTTCTGAGCAGCAATGTCAAGGACATGCCTTTGCACAGGGGCAAGCCTTTCTGAACAGCAACGTCAAGGAACGTCTTCTCTCCGAGGCATGCCTTTCTGAGCAGCAATGCCAAGGACATGCCTTCTCTCCGGGGCATGCCTTTCTGAACAGCAATGTCAAGGACATGCCTTTGCACAGGGGCAAGCCTTTCCGAACAGCAATGTCAAGGACATGCCTTCTCTCCGGGGCATGCCTTTCTGAACAGCAATGTCAAGGAATATCTTCTATCTGGGGCATGCCTTTCTGAACAGTAATGTCAAGGAATACCTTTCTGAACAGCAATGTCAAGGAATGCCTTCTCTGCGAGGCATGCCTTTCTGAACAGCAATGTCAAGGAATATCTTCTCTCCATGGCATGCCTTTCTGAACAGCAATGTCAAGGAATGCCTTCTCTCCAGGTTAAGTCTTTTTAAGCTGCAATGTCAAGGACATGCCTTTCTCCCTGGGGCCAGCCTTTCTGAACAGCAATGTCAAGGACATACATTCTCTTTTGAGCAATGTCAAGGACATGCATTCTCTCTGGGGCCAGCCTTTCTGAGCAGCAATGTCAAGGACGTGCGTTCTCTCTGGGGACAACCTTTCTGACCAGCAATGTCAAGGACATGACTTCTCTTCAGGGCAAGCCTTTCAAACCTGCAATGTCAAGGACATGCACTCTCTGGGGCAAGCCTTTCTGAACAGCAATGTCAAGGACATGCATTCTCTCTGGGGCCAACCTTTTTAAGCAGTAATGTCTAGGACAAACACTCTCTTTGCAACAAGCCTTGGTCAGCAGCAATCTCAAGCCTTGTCAAGCTGAGTCAAAACTAAATATTCTCTGAATACTGAATCTGTTGCTTTGAGAAGTTTTGTTCACTTAAAACACGGAGCCTGCCATCATTATACAGAAGTAGATACTTTGTAAACACCTCAGACAATCAAATGCACAGTCCTCCAGCAGCTACAAAAAAAAAAAAGTAAGGGCAAAATCACCTGGGCACAAAATTATGTAAGTCACTGACCAATATCAGATTTAGACCTCTGGATAGGAAAAGACAAAAGAGCTGTGAAGACAGAACTGACTAACGCAAGCCAGAAATCAACTCAAAATGAAAGTACTTCAAAAGAAAACAGTTACACATGCACACTGAAAAACGAATGTACAAGCCACTGACTTCACATAAGCAAATTCAGATTGTTAAACTTAAAGAACATTTACACACGAAAACATACAAATAAATATTCAGGAATTTGTTAAAAAAAAATTAACAAAAGAAAATGCACCATGAGACGGAACAATCTGATGCAAAGACCTTTTTCTGGTATGCAGTAACATACTTTCAAAACATGTTCTACACTGCACTGTATTGTACAGGATGTTCTTCAAACACACTGTTCCCAAAATGATGGCCTGATGTTCTCATTAGCAGACAGAATGATTCACAGGCAAAATCATTTTCTATGCATGTTAAGTCGATTCTTCGATTCTGTCCCTTCTACGGAAGCAAACGAAGGACTCAAGGAAAAAAGATTTTGGTTCCACTGAAATCTGCGAATTCAAGAAAATGCCCTGATCATACAGCTTAAGTGTTGGTGAAATCAGAAAAAAAAAAAAATCCAAAAGGCATCGAACTTGCATGTAAGTTATGCATCCCATTTCTTCTGATATAAAGCTTATGAAACTGAGGGCGTAACTGCTGGGGTGAGGAATAGGTGAAATTCAGTGAAAAGGAAAATGCTTTTGGCCACTGAAGCTGCAGCTCTACAGTTTGGTTTCATGGTCCAACGATTCATCCAATGCACGCAGCTATCTGGCCGGTGGTGAGCCACAGCAGCCAAAAGGCTGAGCAGGCCATTTTGTGTTAAGTTCTTGGAAGAACAGCATAATGCAAACGTGCTATCAGTCACTATTTCTATCAACACAAACAAGCACATGCCTGCACATAGACAAGACAACTGTGAAAGGACATTGTGAGACAAACACATAAACACACAGTATAACCATCTGTTGTTAGTCTAACATAATCACAGCTTAAAAAAAAAAGATGTCAGTATCAAGACTTGCACCAAAAAGAAAACACACTTCCACAATGAATGCCAAGCCAGAAAACATCCGGGACACCGAAAAAAAGGTCTCTTTCTACACTGAAAAAAAAAAAAAGGAGAAAAACAGAAAAAAAAAAAAAAAAAAAACCCTGCACGATGCACATCAACGGGTCTTTGAAAAAACAAAATGCCTGGGACCTCTGCAGACGACATAAAAGATGAAGAAGCAGCCAGTGTATACCTGAACCTTCCATGAATGGGGGCTGTAGGAACCACTGCGCGATGACAGGCAGGGCCAGTCCTTCAGTGATCAAAAAGAGGCAGGGAAAAAGTCAAAAGAGCGGCTTGAAATTTTTTTAAAAGAAAAAAAGGAAAAAAAAAAAAAAAGAAAAAAAAAAAATCTACACCACCTCTGTACAGAACGACGATAATTGATACATGTTGCTGGAATGGAACAATGCTCGGCTTGGAAATCTGTAAGTCAATTTCTACTTCCACAAAGCTGGTTTTATGAACTTGTGCAGACTAACATCACACCTCAGAAAACTTTCAACAGTGCTGATGTTAGTTTTTGTTGAAAGGAAAATACACAGTGCAAAATGAAAAGGGTATGGGTAAACTTATGTGCTCATTGTTTGAGCATTAACAGCATGCCGTACTGGACATACTGTAATAAGTATGTTCACAAATAATGATCAACATCTTCATGAACATGCTACACCTTACAAGAAATGTGTATCATACCAATTCATCTGTTAACCTGCTCATTTCAAGTACCCCCTGTTAAGTAAAGTATGCATGTTCTGTGTGTGCTAGTGCACCAAACAACAAACCAACACTAGCAAATCCATGAAACCCAGTCCAATCACCCAGTGCTCACGTCCCTGTTGTGTGACATTTGGACTACAGGCCCAATAACGCAAGTGGCAAGAATGGATTAGTTCAAACAAGATGGGGTGGAGGGAGGGGTTGGTTAGGACAGGGAGAAGAGAGGAGGGGGTGGGTGGGGCAGGTGTGGTAGCCAACTGGCCATGCAACATGCCAGCCGTTACCTGAATCACATTGTGGAGGTGTGCCGACAGCGGCGGCTGTGGGATCAGAACAGTCAGTCATCAGGTTAGCCAGTGGCCTGTCTCTCCCTCTTACCTGCTCTAACTAACACGAGGGGAGTTGCCAGTCACACAACACACCTGTTTACCTTACAGCTTAAAGCTGCTATTGCCGTATTTCTCAACTGACATGAGTATATATTCCTAAAAATGTGTGTACACATCTTCCAAATGTGAATTTCTGTACAACCAGGGGATCCCTGCTATTGTTCCTAAGTCATCCAGACACAAGTTCACACGCATGATTTTGTGCGACTTGTCAGTCTTTGGTGGTAGCGCTCAAACACAATGATTACACGCCGCAAGTGCAACTACCCCTCAAGAACTTCCGTCTCAAGATTTTTTTTCCCCCCTGACTATTTCTCCAGGTTCATCGTATTCTTGTCTTTTCCCTAACCTGTGTACAAAACACAGTGAAACCGTATGCGTAAACAGGTCTGAGACAACACGGCTGAAATCACACAAGAGTTTTGGGGTAAAGCTGCACTACTCCTGCATGAGGCTTTCCCCCAAACTGCAGCAGTCTTCTCAGCCTTTGGTCACTGCAAAGGAGGCCCAGCACTGCAAAGCGGCATCTTCGGTTCAGATTAGCGGCTAGTTAATTGTGAATTTTCATTGTGCAGCAATGGAGAACGATTCCATGGAAAAATGCCCCCAAGTTTCGGATCATCACCCAGATTGCTAGCTCTCCTCTTATGCATCAGTTCTCCTGTGAAAAACGCGACAGAACTAAATGCAGTCAAATCTGCTTTCCTGCCTCACAGATATGAAAGACCTCACAACAGCTGAACTGGCAACTCTCCTGTCACTGTCCCACTGTCTGCATGTCTTCCGCTTGTCAGTTGTCTAAGTCTGTCGCGTCCATGCTACATCAGTCACATGATCTGTGTCCTACATCAACAACCAGTCCTGCCTTAAGACCTACAGTCCACCATCTTCTGACAAGGATCAAGTCCTATGGTGATCTCTCTTTATCAGTCATACCAGTTACATCATGTTTTGTCTTGACTAAAGCTTCTGCTGGTCGATCCAAGCACATGACAATTCTAAGGACAAACTGGGAATCCACTGTGCTTCTCTGTCAGGAAAGAAAGCTAATGATCTTCCACAGCAACCATTCTTTGGTCAGTTCATTGTTCAAAGCAATTACATCATGTTTTGTGCCAGAGTAAAGCCTCTGCTGCTGGATTCAAGGGAAAAAAAACAATTCTCCACGGCAAGTATGTTACACTGTGCTTCCCAAGAAAGAAAGCATGCTTACGACGGTTGACCTTCCACAGCGACCATTCTTTGTTTAGTTCATTGTTCAACAGTTTCATTTTATTACAAATACCAAGGCAATTCCAACCAGTGAAATCCACACCCCTATACCCTCATTCTTAACACACACACTCCACCTTCTCACACTCTCCACACACACACACCTGCCCACCACTACCACCCAGCCCCCTGACCCTCCGACCCTACTCACGCTGCGGTCTCGCAGAATGGTGGGTGGCAGGACATCGTCGTGCTGGTTGGTGGAGAGGCTGGCGAGGCTGGACTGGCTGCTGGCGTATTTGGCCGAGTGCTGGCTGGATAGGCTGCCCGACTTGCTGTCCAGCTGGTCGTCATCCTGTGACGACGTGTCGTCCCCCACCGAGATCTCGTCCCCGATCACTGGCCAGACAGGAGGACAGATAGGTCATTCACAGAGTATGTTGTTCGGCAAAAAAAGAAAAAGACCCTCCAACATATATGCACACATACAAAAAGAACAAGTCATAACTAAGCCTTAATCCCCAAAGATCACTGAATACACTTGCATTAGTCACATTTAAAGTGAAGTAATCATATGAAAGCTCTCCTGTACTAAAATTCCATTTGTACCTTCCACAAATTCTCCAGTGGAAGAATTTGTAATTGGTTGACCTGAATTTGCTGTCTCGATTTCCCTTAGTATTGAAATTCAGTGTTTTTAAAAAAAAAATACTATCCAGCCGAGAGCGGCACAAACGGCACGTTTCCCTGCTGATGCACGCTCGAGCACAGCGCTCAGTCCCTGCCGACGCGCATATTTGGCCATTTTATAATTTATTTTTACCGTAGCTAGACAACAACTGACAGTGTTGTGTCAGATGTCACAGGAAAGAACAAACACTCAACTAATCGAACATAGTAATTTCGGCTCATTTACTTTCAATGTGTATACACGACTGTGTGTTGAAAAACATGTCTGACAAGTAGAAAGTATGCTTTGCTTACATTCTATTCCATTTTTTTTACACCAAATCAGAAGATGAAGGGATGGCTGCATCTTCAAACAATTCACTTTCCTCTTCTCTTTCATAGTTTTCTATCTATCACTCCCCTCATCACCAGATCCACTTTGTAATATGATTTCAAGCACTTCATTGAGCGAGAAATCGCTACCACCCCTTCGCCTGACCGACATTTTTTCTGGCACAGGAAATACATGCCGCGCGCCGGTACCGCCAGTTTCTGTGTTTCAAAGCTCCTGGGGTCAGCCAAGTTCACAATAGGCCACTGAAAGTATGGTCTACAACTCGCTAAGACATCCCTAAGACTAGTTACAGAGCTTATTTCCCTTGGCTCATTTTATGGAAAGTGTAGGAATTTTTATGTTCCCGTCATGCAATAGTGGATGACATGGCAGAATGTACTGTCTGTCCGTCATCCAGCCTTGGATGACGCGGCACAAGGGAAAGAAATCCTATCAGGCTCTATTGGCTGACACGGCTGGAAAAGGTTAATTAATCAATAAATAAGCAAAATTTGTGGCAATATTACTGCTAAAACTGATAAAAAGCACATTCAAAATGACTGCAAAAACTATGGCAAGTCATCATTCTGCAATCAGATGGGCAAATTATTGGTTCATTTGATAATTGGTAAGAAACATAGAATATTAAAAAGCAAACAAACAACATATGTAATAAACAATTGCAAGAAACAAAGAATATTAACCCATTCACTGCCTGAAAATATTACAAACAAAGGCTTTCCCAGTGCCAGGGAAATCTAATGATTTGGGGGTAATAATTAACAAAAAATTCTAGCTCAGAAACTACAAAAGGTATAAAAATGAAATATATATCATTTTAGAAGGAAATTGAATGAAGATTTTGAATCTGGGCTTCTGTTGTTTTAATTTTGATAATAAAAAAGTATTTAGGCATTTAGATTTGGATAGATTTTTTTGCACGATCAAAAACATACGTATTTACCACTACATCTTCACATCCAAACAAGAACACAAAGCAAAAAAGTTGAAAATAAAGTTTGTATTGTCACACTACACCTGTAAATGAAAGTAAAACAGTTTAGAAGTCTATCAAGACGCTCACACTCTAAGCAGACAGGTCAGTCCACGACCACGCCCCCCTCTCCCCCACCATGCCCCCTTGCTGGACTTCAACCCTCTCTTTCACTCCTCCTCTCCCCCTACCTTTCCCTCTGCCCCGTGTCACGCCACGAGCAGGCAGCGCTCCCCTCTCGCACTGACTATCACGTCACTGGCCATTGGCACACAATGCAGAGTACACACTAAGCTGGCTCGTTCAACACTGGCGAGCCGTCAGCTGAACACACACTGAGGTCACACAGCCCGACTCAATAACTGACGAATATAGTCAGCAATTCCATCACTATCATCATCTCACCTTCATGCTTGAGTGAGTCATTGAATAAAAGATTATTGTCTTTGTCAAAAATCATTAACAGAGCCTGCTCAGCTGTGTAAATATGTTGATTTGGTCGCTGCGCTTGTCGAAGGTTGCGCCGCCATCTTTGCAAGCGAGACGAAGTGCTGGCTGGTCATCCAGTCAGTGATGAGAATAAATGGGCTTTCCCCTCACGTGTGGTCATTTACATATCTTTTTAATACTACAGACATATAAGGCTTACTACGCACACTCTATTTGAGTCCGTTGATAGAAACAGTAACGAATGAAAATTCAAGAAAAATGCATGACGTCAGTGGACAGCCCACAGGCACTGGGAAAGCATTGTTAATGCGGCGTCAGCTGACGGCTTAAAGGCACTCTACGGGTTAAAAGACAAACAAACAACATATTTGAATATTAAAAAACAAACAAACAACATATCTGATAAACAATGGCAAGAAACCTTAAACATTAAACAAAAACAAAACAAACAACAACAAAAACCGCTATCCCCCTCACACACACCACAAGATCCACTCTCATGAAACCTTCACAAAAGGATGACTCCCAACAGACCAAGCAGGTTACCTTCTGCAGACTGCAGATGGGAGTGGGGCAGACGCGGGGTGGGCACCCCCTCCAGCAGGGCCTCCTCGGTGGCGGAGCTGCCGTTCATGATCAGCTTCTTCATGCGCCTGTACTGCAGGTTGTCCAGCTTGCGCACCGCCGCCTTGGTCCTCAGGATCAGCTCCACCAGCACATCCGCCCGCCGCGTCTTGCGCACAAAGGGGTGCTGCACACACCCGTCCATGCAAGGCTGTGTTACAAGGTAAGGTAAGGTAATGCTGCTTATGGCCCAGCTGACCACAAAGGGCTCATTCACACTACCCTTTAAAATACATCCTCTAAAAACACCCCTGAAATTTTGTTAAAAATCTTTCCACTGTAAAATCACAGATCAGATGAAAAATGTTAATCTCCCTCAGAAATTTAAAGATCACATCAGGCGGAACGTCTCTGAACAAGGTTTTCATGGAGTCTGCTGTAAAATGTTTATGTCTCACGTCATGCAAATCCTAACACTCTAAAAGAATATGTTTCATTGTGAGTGGCACATGACATGGAATGCACCACGGAGCTCCTTCACTCTTTAAAAGGTAG
Organism: Conus canariensis; assembly: GCA_033310375.1. Classification (NCBI taxonomy): domain Eukaryota; kingdom Metazoa; phylum Mollusca; class Gastropoda; order Neogastropoda; family Conidae; genus Conus; species Conus canariensis. The sequence continues at coordinate 52,595,325 of CM065739.1, forward strand.
GAATGAGTAAACCATGAATGGCAGGTGTGCAGCTGGCATAAAACCGTTTCTTCTTTGTGACCACCAGAGGCAGATGAGAGGAAGTCGTTTAGGTTTGGACGGATCTGGAAAGGTTTGTTGTCCGTCTGTGTATTCCGTCTTCCTGCCAGAGGTCTCTGACTCTCTCATTAACTTTCAGTTTTAGATAAGGTTGTGTTACAATGCCACTCTGGTCATGTACGTGCTGACAGTATGATCATAATGAAAATTTAGAGGGCTTGACATACCCACAAGTCTGTCTGATTGTCCAACACAACTGCACACAGTTCCATGCAAGGTACAGTGTGACGAAGTCACACTGGTCATCTAGATGCCAACAGTATGATCATAATGAGGATTTACAGGGCCTGAAATACTTGCAGGTCTGTCTGAATCTCCAGCACAACTAACACTACCGGAGGACTTGAGGAAATCCTGCTATACTCGTCTTTTGGGCAATCAATTTTTGATTGTTGAAGAAAGGTTAACTAGACCTTAAGCTAGTCATCTAGGCGCCAACAGTAATGAAGTTTTGCATGGTTTTAAATAGTCATCTGTCTAATTGTCCAGCACACCAAGTGGAAATCTTCCTTTCTTTCTGCAAATGAATCTGGTTATGCACAGTGTTTGTCACACTGGATATCCCGACATTTTCAAGTCAATAAAAGAGGTAGATAGTAGGTAAGGAATAAAAGATTATGATTGCAAAACAGAAGATCTTGACCTATACATTCTGTAATACACTTGGTATGGGATTGAAAAAAAAATCTGTTCTGCTTTGTGAGGGTCTGGTTTGCTCGTCTCATGACTATTGACCTCTCATCAGTTTACATCTCAAAAAAAGTACAACCGAATAAAATATGTACCAACTCATCTGAAGCTTCCTTCAAGATCAAAGGCGAAGAGACACAATAAATACAGACTTGAATACACCAGCACCTCCAGTCATGCGACTGTCCCCACAAAACACAGCTTAAACTCCACTCCTGATCACCATGTCACACAGACGACTTACGGATAGACACTCGCTGCCAGTGGGTCGGTCAGAGGACACTTTCCGCAGGCAGTCGTTGACAAAATTGCGAAATTCATCAGACCACTCCCCGTGGGAGAGAGAGGGCGAGTCGTTCTGCGCTATGTGGTACAGGGCACTCATGGCGTTCATGTTGAACAAGGGAGGCTTCCTCTCCGCTGCAACATACAGACTCTATGTAGAAAGTGATGTCACCGGGATGCTTGGAGAGAAGAAAACAGCAACTTCAGTCAAATTAATTCCCCATGCAAGTGCAACAGTGCCTTAAACAGAAGCGTCTTCGAAAAGAATACTCTGATCAAATATCTGCGTTATATAGGCGCAGATTGGGTCGTACATGGAGACTGGTAAAAGACAACTCTATAAATCACATACGGCAAAACTTAATGTACACAGACCCGTTCAATATACCTTAAAAGTGCTGATAGCGTGCTTTTCCACAAAAATGAGTGAAAATTCTACGAGGTGAGCATACAAATCTTTCCTATTTTCATACTAGTGCTGGGTGTGTGTGGGTGGTAGTGGTGGTGGTGGTAGAAATTCCTTTACCACTACCATCACACAGCAGAATGATTACATTGTAGCCACTACAGTTAAAAAGACAAAAATTCTTTCAACTGAAATTTCTTTCATCTTATCCAGGTACTTTATAAAGAATTCATGTTCTTTCGCACTTTTTTCTTTTCTTTCTGTTTTTTTTTTTCTTTTTATATATATATATATATATTTTTTTTTTCCCCCAGGGCCTATAGCCCCCACAGTTGTTCCTAATTATCAGAATCTTTAGGCATGCCATGTTTTCCAATAAATCTATGAATATCGCCACAAAATTTAGTAAAACATGTACACACACACACACACACACACACACACACACACACACACAGTAGCTACCTAGTTCTATGCAGGTGATGCCTAAGGACCAGATGTCGGCCTTCCCGTCATACTGCCCTTCGTCCATGGCCAGGATGACCTCGGGAGCCATCCAGTACGGTGTGCCCACGAAGGAGTTGGCTGGACTCACCAACGAGGCTGACCCAAAGTCCGCTGTAACATTCCAACGAACATGATAATACTCATACCACCAAACTCTTTGTGTCTCTTGCAGGCTTTCACATCAAGCACAAAGAGCAGTGTACTTGTACTTAATGTGCATGAAGAATGCAAAACATGTGTGAACTCTGAAAAAAGTCAAAGGATATGAAAAGATGTTAGGGCTTCTGTTAGAGGACACATGAATTTGACTCTCAACTGAGGAGATGCTCCAAATCTGTTCTTACAGTGGAGAATGTGCAAGCATGTAACTGTGACTGATCACAATCTGACCAAGTTGGATTTAAAAGACAGACATTTTCTAGTCTTTGCATCAAATCTGAACATCATTTGATTTTCAGTATCTGCTTCAAACCTTACTTCCCACGACAGGAGTAGGCTACTTCCAGCAACCTTTACCTTAGCATTTGTACAAGCGCAAATCTTGGTCAACATGGCTTGCAGACAGAAAATGGAAGTAAACATCCCCCACAGAATTATCAACTAAACCTACCAGCCGACAAAGTCTGCAAATTCCAGTGCTCACCAACAAACATCCTGCCGAGAATCTTGATGACAGAGACTTCAAGACAGAGACAGAGAGACTTCAAACAGCTGTAGCAAGTGAGTGACACATGCATCCAGAAAGGCAAAACCCTGTGCAAAGTATGCTTCCACATTTTCTTGAAATGAGGAGAAAACGCATTTGTGACAAGCGGCTTCGTACAGACATGAAATAAAGTGACCACCTTCTGTGTTTAGCAGCAGAGTTTTGCGCACACGTGCGTGCGTGTGTGTGTGTGATGTATGTGTAATGTGTGTGTGTTTATGTGTGTACGTGGGCTTGCATCTGTGCAGGTTTAAGTTGAGGCTCATAGGAATCTCTGACTAAACCAGCATGAGAACCCCCTGCAAATTGACACAAAAACTGGTGACTGCAAACTGATATGACAGCAAAGGGTCTCATCAGATCAACTAGACTCGGTCAAAAGTAGGCTGAATAATGCCACCGAGGAAGTGAAACCCCTCATATTACATCCTTCCTCTGGTTTACATGTATTGGACAGTACTTTTCCACGTTACTTAAAAGTCAGATGTCCATGGGGGGGGGGGGGGGGGTGGGGGGGTGGGGGGGTGGGGGGGGGGGGAACATGACCACATCAGCCGTGAGAAAAAACTGAGTCAACAGGACCGTGTCTGCCAAGTAAACACATTACACACACTCACGCACACACACACTCTCTCATTCACACACACACACACACACACACACACACACACACACACACACACACACACAGAGTCATGACTGGAGACAAGAGACCAGCGCTCTCACCCAGTTTGACAGTGCCATCCTCTGTCAGCAGGATGTTGCCTGCCTTGATGTCCCGGTGGATCTTGCCCATGTCGTGCAAGTACACCAGGCCCTCCAGTGCCCCCTGGCAGATGGCAGAGATCTCCACCTCCTTCAGAGGTTTCTTGTGGACTGCACACCACACAAAGGGCCATGAGCCAATCCACCCATCAACACAGACACATGCACAACCCCTAAAACTTACTAATAGCTGGCCACTATGCATACAGAACATATTACAGGCTCGAAACTAAACATATGTGATAACTAATACTGGGGAGACATCTCCATCAGAAAGCCATATGGTACATGTGCATGATATTTGAAACAGATTGATGGAATTGGCCACAGAGCCAGTTTCCATGTCATTCACTGCCAAACAGGTATTTCTGAAATTTGAAAATCACTCACAAAATATGGAATATTACAAAAACATGTTTCACTTTAACCTTTCTATCCCCGTTCCGCCCTATTCCGCCCGACCCGTCAGGCTCCTGATCCGCCCTGTACCGCCCGTTCCTCAGTAGGCTGATTGTCTCGGTGTGCCTCCCTTATTTGGGTTGACCACAGTAATAAGACAAACCGGTCGTTATCCGGGTCTTTCCTACCTTTCTCAGCGCCATTTGTGAAAGCGGTTTGTGGCTTTTTTGATTTTTAATCGATTTTTTTTGTCATCCCATCGACTTCCGACTACGATCAAAATGTCGCACTCTGACAGTGACAGTGACATGAGCTTGACTGTGGACCAAATGTTCAATATGAATGTGTTGCCGACCGAAAATGACGACTGGAATCAATCGGACATTGATCTCGACTCTGTAGACAGCGACAGTGACTATGAAGTTGCAGAAGGAGTGAATGCGAGTAGTGACAGTGACTCGGACATAGGCGACGCAGGTGACGCAGGTGCTACTGATGTCGGTGGATGTGCACAGTCATCGCAGTGGTCAAACGACGACTTTCGGACTGAAGTTCGTGTGTTTGATGCATACAGGGGCCCCCCACGTCCACAAGTGAATCTTCGAACACCTTTTGATTATTTTTCACTTGTTTTTCCTTCGGACGCATTCCATCTCATGGTCAGGGAAACCAACCTGTATGCAAGACAAACGCTCATGGCTGCTGGTCTTCCTGAGGATAAGTTTCAGCCAACCACTGTGGATGAAATCAGAGCTTTTGTTGGTCTTCTCATGTTTATGAACATGGCCCCTGTTCCTCATCGTGATTTTTATTGGAAAGACTCTTCTCCTTTCTTCAATCCCTGGGTGTCGAGTGTCATGTCGAAGAACAGGTTTGAACAGCTGAACCAGTATTTTCACCTCGCTGATACCACTCAGTTTGTTCCCAGAGGTCAGGCTGGGTATGACCCCCTGTTCAAAGTCAGACCTCTCATTTCCATGACTCAAGAATGTTTTGCTATGCAGTTTCTACCTGGGCAAAACATCACAGTAGATGAGGCAATGATCAAGTTCAAGGGTCGTTGTGGTTTTCTGCAGTACTTGCCTGCAAAACCAACAAAGTGGGGCCTCAAGGTGTGGGCTTTGTGTGATGCCGATTCTTTTTATATGCTGAATTATTCAGTATATACTGGGAAGACCAATGATGTGCCTGCTGGGACAGGTGATGCCCTAGGGGATCGTGTCGTCAAACACTTGGCAGAACCCCATTATTTCAAGTGGCACACCGTCTACTTTGATAATTATTTCACGTCAGTCCCCCTCATTCAATATCTGTTTCAGAAGAAAACCTTGGCATGTGGGACTGTGCGAAACAACAGGAAGGGTCTGCCACAGGATATGAAGCCAGCAAAATGTGTCAAAAAGTCTGGGGACACAAAGCGCTGGTTTCGTGAGATTGGCTATGATGATTTGAAGGGCAAGCTTCAGGCTGTTGCTTGGTTTGACCGTCGTAAGGTCACCCTTCTTACTTCTGTCCATGATGGAACCGATGGAGAGCTTGTCAGAAAAGGTGCAGGGGGTGTTGAAAAAGCCAGGTATTCTAGGCCCCTGGCTGTGGCTGATTACACCAAGAACTACAACGGTGTTGACAAGCATGATCAATTGCGATCATATTATTGTTCCAAGCAGAAATTCATGAAGTGGTGGAAATATGTGTTCTTCTTCTGCCTGGACACTGCTGCAGTAAATGCCTTTGTAATCTACAAAAACTCTGCAGATGCCCCACTGAAACTGCATGTGGATTTTCACACTGAGATTGTCATGGGCATGGTGAATGGTTTCAAGGGTCGAAAACGGATCGGCCGTCCCGTCGTTCACGACAATCCAGACAAGCACAAACACACTCCTTCCAAAATCCAGTCTGCCAGAGGCAAGAAGGACTGTGTCTGTTGCAAGAAGGAAGGCAGGAAAACCCCAGCAGGCAATGCCATCCAGTCAACACATGAGTGTGTGATGTGTAAGGTGGCTTTGTGCAAGGATCGTGGCTGCTTTTTTTCTTTTCACCAGCAGTGAGTAGGTTCCTACACACTCATTCTTAGCAGTACACCTGATACTTGACTAAATCAAGGACTGAACTTTGTCATTTTTGTTTTGTACAGACTGTTTTGGGGTTGACTAAATATTGAAAGTGCCACATACAAAAGTACTGGAGTTTGTGCATGTAAGAAAAGTGCACAACGGAAAGAAAATTTCATGTCAGTGATCTGTGTGTGACAAAAGTGATCAAAAGCAAGAACATTTCCAGTGACTGTGTTGTTTGTGTGTGATCACATTTGGATTATATAATTCATTACATCTGGAACCATATGGTGAGTACAACAAAAATATTTGAGTGTTGTTTTGTGTTGTGATGCCTGCCTCTCTTCCTTCCTACTAACACCTGCATATAGTTAGAAATATTATCAGTCATAGGAATTCTTTTTCTCACAAACACAAACTAACTCATGCAGATCAAAAAGCATGCACTCCAATACATTTTCAGTAAGTATGGTATGATTTTGACCTGTTATTTTTTTTTAATTATTTTTTTCCTGCTATGTAACTGCTAGGTGACTTAAAAGCGTCACAAAAATTTCACGTATATTCCTAGCTACCTGTGTAACTACTAACACCTCACAACACCCATCAGTTCTTTTCAGATGGTGAACCTGACCACTTGCCACCAAAAAGGTAGGTGTTATAAAGTTGATGGGTGTTGTATTGCCTGTCTATCACCTATTTCACTGACGTAGGTGTGTTTCCCAGGTAAAATCAGGTGTGCGAGTGTTGAGTCATAAAAATATTTTCACATCCCCCTGAAATAACAAGTGCAAACCAAAGTTCAGCTTTCCATAGATTTTTGCTGAAAATTTGAAGTCTTTATATCCATTAGTTTATTTTTTACAATTTTTTAAAGTCAGTACCCCAATTCGGGCAGCGAATTCCAATATAAACTTAGTAGTCTAGGCGACTTCTGTCATACGAAATACAGGACAATGAAGGTTAATATGTGGAAACCTCTAAACATTGAACAACATAAAACTGATCATACTGGATGCCAACAATTCTGCATGTTACTTTCTTCAGGTTTACGGACAAAAATCTGAGGTGACTGACTTGTGTTATAGAACAGGAGCTTCAGAAAAACAGAACCTTCCCTCTGGTCAAGGTTAGTAAGCTTCCCCAATGAGGCACCTGCTTACCTGAATCAGCAATCCAAGTTCAGATCTGCTCAGAAGCTTTTAACGTCGTTCCATAATGGCATAAGAGACTATATCAAACAATGTACAGGAAAGCATACACTGAGTAATCTTCACTTACAAGGATTCAACCCATGATACATATCCCAGTTATGAAGTATGAATATTTCAACCCAACCCAGCAACTTCAGTTCAAATAATAACAGCTGTATGTATGCTTCAAAAGTTGTTTAAAAATCAAACAGTTTGTACACAGGAAGGGGGGGGGGGGGGGGGGGGGGGGTCTGACAATAACACTAAATACATTGACAAAAAATAGATAACTCAAATGCAAGCTCCTTGCAAAATGCTGAGAATCAAAAGAGGAAAATAAGAGAAAATCCAAATTAATGCACACACACACACACACACACACACACACACACACACACACGCGTGCGCGCGCGCGCGCACCGCGCGCGCATACACACGCGTGCGCACTCATGTGCACACACACACACACACACGCTCATCTTGCTGATGCCAGCCACAAACAGTACAAAGCGTACTAACCTTCCACAATGTCGGAGGCCGAGCCAAGACAGTACTCCATGACCAGCTGCAACACAAGGGCATCATTCCACTGAGGTCACTGTTCTTCATGTGTCCGTTGTGTGTGTCCGTGTGTCCATGTGCAGATATGTGTGTGTGTGTGTGTGTGTGTGTGTGTGTGTGTGTGTGTGTGTGTGTGTGTGTGTGTGCGCGCGTAAGCGACAGGTGGGAAGAACTGCTTTCACACACAAGTGTGCTCGCATGCATATGCATGCACACACATACACTCTCACAGGTGTGTGTGTGTGTGTGTGTGTGTGTGTGTGTGTGTGTGTGTGTGTGTGTGTGTGTGTGTGTGCGTGCATGTGCACATGTATGATTGTATACATATGCGAGCACATGCATACGCACACACACCCACACTTGTGTTTGTGTATGCATCTGTCCATGTCTGTACACTGTACATGCGCGCATGTGTTCCCACACACAAGAAAAGCAAGAAACAGAGATTGGCAGAGCCAGTTTACACACACATGCCCTTTGATGACTTATCATAGGACACAGAAGGCTTTCAGACAGACTGAGTGTGCCTCCTTTAAACTAGTGAAGTGCTTCATATCTGTTGATAACTGAGATGGGTCTGATGAAGTTGATGGATCTTCATGACAACATACCCTGCCTCTTCACACACACACACACACACACACACACACACACACACACACACACACACACACACACTGGACAACACAAAAACAGAGAGAAAACAGAAAGGAAATATCACCCAAGTCACCCAAGGTGCCAGACCCTGCACCCTTACCCATGCTGTGTGCTCCTTGATGTAGCAGCCCTTGTACTCTATGGTGTGGCGGTGCTTCAGCTGTCCCAGGAACCGCACCTCCTTGATGATGTCCTGCCATTTCTGCACAGGCAGGCAAGCACCTTGCATCACACATCAACCCTCCTCATCAATTGTTCGCTTCTCTCCCTTTACCTTTACTAGAGCACTGGCGGGCTTCATAGTTCAGATACTGTCCAAAATAACTTTTGGTTTATGTCGCATTGATCTTGCATGCTGAAGGTCAGTTTCGTGCTTGTTTTATAATTCATATGGAATGATATCAATCAATAAAAAAAAAAAAGAAAAAAAAAACATTTTCCTATTTCTTCAAAATTTTGTCCTTTTTTTGTGTGGGCTGCAAAGATGTGTGAAGGGTCGTCAGAAAGGTGGAAGCCATAGCCCTCTTTCACACAAACCTAAAGCTGAGGGCAAGCAATTGCTAGCATTTATGGCTTACAGATATGTCAATTCAAAACAAAATAAAACAAAACAAACACATACACACACAAATGACATTTTAGAACAGAATGTCACGTGATCTCAGGCATTTTTCCAACTCTGGCAATAAACATTACAAGAAATTTTCAACTGAGTTCAGACAGACAATTTCTCAGTTCAATCCATTTGAAACTGGATGAACACCAATTCATGCAGAATGCAGTTTCCAACACAGTCAGCACACTAGTCAAAAGTGACAGTCCTGAAATAAAATTTGAGTAGTGTTTTGAAATTCCCTCAAGAGAAGAGGGGATGTCTCTCAAAACCTACTCTCAAAAGATCATATTTCGAAAAAAAGAAAACACCACCAATATTCAGTTCCCTCTGTGCATTCTCACAGCCTTGACTGAACTTCCAGTTTTGTTAGGTGTTATAAGCAATGACCCCAAGTAGTCGAAGGCTCTGCTCACGCTCATTTGTCTATTCTACAAAACGTGCACGAGCAGATTTGAATTCATTTCTTTTATTATTCCTTTTTGTTCTTCCAACTATAGTGACTTTGACATCTAACAACCATGACTTCAACACCATCCCTGTCATTCAATGAATTTTTTTTTGGTTTGTTTTCTTAAACATTGCATATTATCAATCACACTGGATAAAATAAATAAATATGAACAAACAAAACAAAACAAAAAAGAGCAAAGTTCCATGGCTTCATTACTTCTCATAATCCCAAGAACTCGAAAAGCTGTAAGACAGTCGTGAAAAACAAAGACAGCCAGCGTGTTTGAGTCAAAAAAAGGCACAGACTTGTTTTTTAAATGCAGCAGACATCCTTCAAAAACATCTCTGGCTTTTGTTTTTTGTTTTGTTTTTGAAAATAACAACTGCTGAAAAGGTTGATGTTAACAGCATGCTTGATTTCTGTAAGTCTTTATTCTTTTCATGTGATTTTAACCATGACCTGATGTGTGTCGGCTGTCTTAAATTGTGGCTACTGATGTCTCTAACATTATTCTATTTTGGAAGAGGCCCAGGCACTTTTTCCATCAATAATTCAATAACGAAGAATTTAGTATCCCTTGCAATACTTCTAGTAGTATAAGTAACATATCCAAGTTTAGAAAAGTCTTTTAAAAAAATCACAATCTTTTGCGATGTGGCATGCTGAAATGGGCAGTGCAGGAATGGATGCTGTAAAACATGTCCACTGTGTTCACTTACATCATTACAACAGGTTTTTATGTGTGGGGTTCACACTGCTCTCCATGGAGCACCACCAGTGATAATCATTTCCAAAAAATTAAAGAGTCAGACTCGAAGCGAAAAACTTGTTTCCAAATTTTCAGGGAGTCACAAAAATATATAAGGGGTCACACTTCATAACTGCCTGTAAATGTACTGAAAACCACACACACACACACACACACACACACACACAAACACAGACACAGACACACACAAGCACGTTCTGACTGGTTCACACAAGTAAAAACACAGACAAAAAATTAAAAACACGGACAAAGAATTAGACAGAAATGGACAAGAGGTGCTATCAACAAAATTGATAAAAACATTCCAGATTATATTAAACATTATTTATTTACATTTGTGTTCCAATGTTAATAAAGTGTTAACTAAAGAGAATAAGTGTGAACACCTACAATATCAGGATTTTAACAGTGAAACTTCATAATTATGTGGGATGTCCTCTGCGATTATCATCACAAAATTCACAATGTGAACCAATTCTGTCAGTACTGAAACATTTTATTACTATACCACATTCCAGTTGCCCGGCAATGATCATCGGTAGTGCGGACAAACAAGAGGCGAGTGATGAATATTCCACGAACATTTCACGAAACTATGTAGGTTGGCCACTCTGGCACTGTGCGCAACACATTCCTACGTCCATAACAGAGCCATTACTTTCATTATCCGAACTGGTGTGTTGCACAGATCGCTCGACGTTTGTTCCATTCCCTGGATGATCACCCGCAAGCCACGTATGAGCCATAGATTTTGTCTCTGAAAAGCTGAATTACATACGGTTGTCAATGCTGTTCGCACTTGGCCGAATCACTGGTCCAATCATTAACCTGGGTTGTCTAATTTCATGACTCTTGTTGGTTTTCAGGAGAGAAGAGTTCTAAAGCGGAAGCTGTTCACCATTCAGAATATTCTAAAACGTCGAGGAAAGCTACGTTTTTATCGTCTTCGAACGTGGCGGATAGGACTAACATGCTAATATGTGACGCCCTGCTCAGAGTTGCAAAGCGTACAGAAGAAAATTATTGCATAGCAGTAAATTTTAGCACGTTTTAGTGATGCACTGGACTGAATTCTAGTGTGTCAGACAGGATTTTTATGTCTCAGAGATGCACATTTGCGTGTAAGAATTATCACTGACCACAGACTTGAACTGCAGATCCAGAACTTTCTAACTTCCTGACTGAGCGCACTATCCACCTGGCCCTCACTGTACTGCTGTTTAGACCAGTGCTTTTTTTTTGTGTTCCTTTTGACAGAAGGGAGGGATTGGGGGCATGGAGGGAGGAGAGGGTGTCACTGCACAAGCAGTGAGATACTTTTCTGCATTTGGCATACTTTAGGCGGGGATTTTTCTTCATGGCATACCTACATTAGTATAGCAAACATGGTCGTAAAAGTAGGAAGCAGGCTAAAAATAGTAAAGAGTTTGCAGTTTATGGAAACCAAAGCCACTGCACCAATTCAAAACTGACAAATACATGAATCCACAGGCAATTCTCTCTTAAACCTTACCCTCCCCACCCCTTTCTCCTTCAGACACACTCCATTCCACTGAAGGCTGTTTTTTAATAGAACAAACCATATATTCACTAATCTACCTTGTGAACCTACAACAAACTATAGTTTCTCTCCTAACTAAAAAGCCCGCAAACAAGGAATTGACTCTTAACTGAAGTTTACACGATCCTTTCTCACAGAACGAAACATAACCTGCCTACTGATGCTCAATTTAGACACATTATCAGGCCTACTAAACACATGCCTGTGTTGAACTCCGTAAAATCAATTTTAGCAGTCTCTCTGTCTGAATTCTAAATTATTCATTTCCACAGGATGGAGAACTCGACTATTTCGGCTCTTTCAAATAAAGAAGTTTACATCTAAACCAAGAATGGAAATTTAGTCAACCAACCACAAACTGATTTCAGTCACAAGAGAGTGGACAAAACTTGACTTCAATTACAGGACATGCTTCATATGGTTACATCCCTTGGCGCAAACCCAAATATTTCCCAGAGCATGTAGAGAGAACCTTTTTCCACGGCAAATCTAGGTTCAGCAAGGTTCGTGATCCTCAACTATTTTGGATCCAAACCGAAATATCAGGCAATTAAGAACAAAGGTAAGACTGCCGGGACTGCGAACTACACAGACTTAAGTTTGCACTCTAAATGCTTGTTCCATTAAGAACAGCTTTAAAGGTGACCACAGTAGGTTAAGCCAAAGAAGACAAACTGGAATGACTCACATCCTGACTGCCCTTGCCACTGTAGGACATCTTCTTGATGGCCACCACCTCCTTGGTCTGCACATGCCGGGCCTGCAAAACACAGAGATCCAATTTCAGTGTCTTCAAAACAAGCTCTCACTGAGTTCAGCTAACCCCGAATCCCCCATGTTACCCAGCTTCGATAATGCAATGCACACAAGATTGATGCTTAAGAAAAGTCAGCAAAAATCACACTTGAAAAACGAAAATAAAAGGTCATGCACTATAAAAATCAGTGCAAAGAAATCAAATACTATCAGTGCAAAGTCTCAACATTTCAACCAAATGAACAGAAAGACCAACAGCAGTTGTATTAATGAACTGAACAGAATACATTTTGCTAACTCTCTTTTATGTAGGGATTTGATGCACACCCATTTTGATGGAGACAAAATGCAAATGACACTGATTTTGGTCTTTTTTCTTTTTTTTTCCAACAGCCTCTGTCTTTCATACATGGCATCCAATGTATAAAAGAATGACACTTGTATCCAGTGCATAAAAGAATTACATTTGCTTGAAGTCCTGTTCCTTCTGGTTTGAACAGCTATCACTAATAACACGCCAGCGTGTTCTTCAATCCTTTGTACTGCTGTATCTGAAACTGTCTGCGCTTTACATCAGGTGAAAACAAAGGTTCTCTACTCACAAAATAGACTGCCCCGAAACTGCCATGGCCAATCTCACGCAGGTCAGTGTAGATTTTCTCTGGGTCATCCCCGTTGAAGAGGCCGGCCACCTGGGGGTCCTTGGTGTTGCCCGGCCTGGGAACGAGCGGCATGGCAACCGCTCTCTCTCACTCCCCCCACTGTCACTGTATGCCACCCAACATACACAGGTCAAACCCCTCAAAAAGACTTCTTTTTTTTTTTTTAATATAAAGCAGCAAAATGGTATACTCCCACCACATCACAGTTTTGTGGCAGTTAACTTTATTATTTGAATTTCAGTTCTGACAAACCAAAATTCACAATCTCTGTACTTATGCTACATGCCTAATCCATAGACCTAACATTTCAACAATCGACGATAAAAAAAAAAACACTTGTTAAAATTAAACAGACTTACAAAAAAAATGAAAATGAAATAACACTGCTAAAATAGTTCAACACTGGAACTACACAGAGCTTTGATGATTAACAAATCGTGCTCTTTTTATCAACTCTAAAATTGAAGAGCACATGTTTTAATCTAAACATTATAACAATTATACCTCTATGTCTGTGCATTTTCAGACAGACACCAACAGATCTTACATCAAATGAATGACACTCTTGTTTTAGTCAGCAAAGCCCACTGTAAGTCTTCACAAAAACTAAAAAATACAGGGAAACCACCACCCAAAGTGAGAAGTTGGGGGTGAAGTACAAGTTTACCTTTCTAAATGATCAGGTAGGCCGCTGGTTGATCCACCTCAGGTGGATGGTGGAGATAAAGTAGGGGCCCTTGGCTGACAAGGGTGGCGCCAACTTGGTTCATTGAGCGATTCCACAACTGAACAGGCCGGCCAAAGCAACAACCCAGATTCTACAAACAAAGTTTACCATCTTTGATGAAATACAAAGGTGTAATGAACATAAATATATACCACAACAACCCTCACCCCTCCCCCTACACACACCCCCACACCCCACAAAAAAATGAAACAGCAGACTATACTTGGCACAATGACATATCTACAAAAATAAAATGCCAAACTTTCTCTGCAAACTAGGTAAGGTAAGGTAATGTTGCTTATAACCCAGCCGACCACAAAGGGCTGTCACCACACTGAAGTCAACTCACAAGTCATTCATTCACACAACTCTTTAAAATACACCTTCTAAAGACCCACCCAAAATTTTGTTAAAAATGCAAACTAACCAATCAATATTACCCACAAACTTGGCAAAGCACTTGCATTCTGTTCACCTCAATCTGGATTCTTCATTTAAAATGGCTCATATTCACCTAGTGGTAATTCCGTCTCTGCACAGCTACAACTTAAAATGACCCACACTATCAGGTCCACTCACAACAGCAAAGAGATACAATATCCTCGTTAATGTAAAGTACCATTTTGTGCAAAATAAGTCTAAGTTACATCCCTCAAATGTCTGCCTATAGATATGCCTGAACAGTGCTGTCAAGCTCTAAACAGAGGTTCTTCCTGCTGCAATATTCATCAGTCTTTACATTAGTCTACAACAAACAGCACAATCAAAAATAGATCAACATCTTTGCTATCAATACATATGACTGACCTTTTTAAAATTTACCCTGCGACTGTTATACAATTGTAAACATACACGGATATTAATCATAATCATGTGAGAGTAACAAATAATTATTAGTTTAACATTTTTCCTCATTCTTGGTCTAAGATACCTGATGATGACATAAAATTTGTACCTACATCCCCCTTCTCCCTCCCCCACCTCTCCCTCCCTAAAGCACTGAAAATTTTACGGCCCGATGATAACATGCTAACAGGCAATTGCACACATTTTTACAAATCAATATATAGTTTGACTAGTCTGTGCAAACTGTTTAACCTTTCACCAGCTTTAATAGTTATTTTCAAGCACATGATCAGTTGTTGTATGCATACCATTCAATCTTGTAAGTACTAAAGTATTGTATTTAAGTGTGTGTGTGTGTGTGTGTGTGTGTGTGTGTGTGTGTGTGTGTGTGTGTGTGTGCAGACCTAAGAGTTTCTGTCGACCTGTAATTATCCGTAACTTACCAATTCAAAGATAGAACACTGACAAAAATATCAAGCACAGCAACTGCACACCCATTTCATTTTTGTTTCACCAGATATTGGTGATGGCAAAGCTGCTGGTTTTGTTTGATCCATCCATCTGTAGCAGTTTCAAAAATGACAAGCACGATCACTCTGTGTGTGTGTGTGTGTGTGTGTGTGTGTGTGTGTGTGTGTGTGCATGTTATGTTTTGGTAGGCATGTATGTGTTCTTTTCCTTGTAAACAGTATCTAACACTGGCAACAAATTGCAAGTGGGCAAAATTAAAATTAAAAAACGGTGAAGCACTTCTGGTATGTGTGTATCTTTCTATACATATAATATATAGATCAATGTGATTAAAATTCCTAAAACGATTTTGAGAGTGCTCAACCCCTTGGGGAGCAACATTATATATTGGGGAGCAACATTATATTATATATTATATATATATATATATATATATACACACACACACACACATATACATATATATAGGCTGATCCTACCTGGTCAGACTAACATGTACATCTAAAATCATTAATCTTTTATATTCAACACTGTGATATATACTGTTAAATCACTATAAAACTGCAAGACTTCTTGTAAACCATTATCATCTCTTGTAAAGCCTCTAATACTGCCACCGACTTGTACATGGTCACATAGCAGAATTACTCTACAGCTGGCAACTGCTGTGAATGTGTAAAATCGTTCTTCTGTACATATATTCCATGCCACTTTATGTTACAGATACCAGGTTTTGCCTTAGGTGACTGACTTCAGTTGTTCACGTCGACTACTAGGCCAACCCTTCTGATTCATAATTATTGATTTTCTACGGTGATTCATACTGGTAAAAAGCTAGGTGTTCGACTTCTTCGGTTTACTTGTGTCACGTCTGCAATCTGCGTTTGTGTGATGCTCAAAGCGTCAACCGCCCCAAGCCAATTTTCTGAACATTTGTTCGTCTGCAAGTTGACACTTCATAAGATCTCCGCCTTGTGACCAAGGAAAACGCTGAGGGCAAGTTCTTTCGCTTTTTGGAAAAAAAACATCGTAAATTATTTTATATAAACTAAAGGAGCGTCGCAGACATTGTCATCAAGTGGAATATCTGTGCTGCACAAGATCAATCATTTTTCTTCTGTAAACAACAAGAATGTCGGTTAAAATTGTTAAAATAACAATCTACCTTTGCACAAATTCCTTTCAATCACAAAATGGCGTCCCCACGAGCATGCGCACAGAGACACAGTTTGAAACACAATCCATTTCCTGGGTTGCAACAAGTTTTGAGCTCAGCCTGCTCTGCATAGATAGAGTGGTTCACGTGCACCCAGTTGCGCTTTGCACGCACGGAGAAGGCTGCGTTGCAGGTTATTGTTCAGGACTGTTCCGCTATATTCCCCTCCTTTCCTCATTCCTCCTTGATGGAAACATTAGGAAATTACGTCACCGGAAGTCAACATGTGCAACGACTTGGGCCGACTTTCCATTGGGTTAAAAAAAATTAACAGGCACAGGACTTGGGGGGGGGGGGGGGGGGGGGGGGAGGAGAAGAAAGAAAAAAGATGACATGGGCTAGGTGGGTGTTAGGATGAATAAAAAGAAGAGGAGTTTTGTTAAATGCAGTGTCGGGCGAGGACAGGATTTTCCCTAGGAACTGAAGTCTAACAAAAGCGTTGAATACAATCTGATTTTAGCACACGCGCACGTGTTCTAAAGGTGTATGGATGTGCGCTATGCATCATTTAGGTTGAACGTTATTTTGGGTGCATTATCATATACACTGACGGTGACGGTTTTGCGTTTATTTCGGTCAGCGGGTATTCCGTCCGTCCACTCCCGGACTTTCCCAATCTCAAAGCCTTGGGATATTTCGGTCTCACACACGCGCGCACGCACGCATGCGCGCACACACACACACACTCTCTCTCTCGCACACTCACGTGCGCACGCACACACACATAATCCACACATATACACACGTGCGTGTGCGCGCACGCTCGAACGCACGCATGCACACACACACACATGTTCTTTTTAACTTTTAATTCCGTAAACAAGTTGGGTATTTTTGCTCCCATAAGAATACCTAACACAGAGTAACTTTTATTCAAGACTGGCACAGCCTTTTAAACTTGAATAAAGTCAGACAAATACATAGACAAACAATCTAATAGTGAGGGAAAAAAACAAGCGCAGGCCAACAACTGAACTATCTTCATAGTAATGACTTGGACTTAAGGAGGGAGGGAGGTGGGATTTGAAGATGGAGAAACTGGGAACATGAAATTAAGAAAATATGTTACAGATATGAAAACTCTTCACTAGCTGCATAAGGGAACCATCGCAATCCCTTTTGAAGGCAAATATATTTGTATTGCCTGCTCCGAGGCCTTTCGTCCGCTGGGTCGGACTCATCAGGGAGACACGGCTGGTTGTGTCTGCGCTCCTGGCGTCAAATAGAGACACACCACAGTCCATAATACTGTGGTGTTCTCACCACCAAGGGTGCAAAAAAGAATCCAATAGCACCCCCAAAGCAGCCAGCGAAGAGTAGTAAATAAAGCCAAACGAAGGTGTGGGGAGGGAAAAAAGTTGCTGAAAAACTAAAGACATTATGCAAATAGTATAAAATAAAGGGGACAATCTTTGAGCCTACGCTTGAGGATCCACCCAAAGATGCAAGGGAGATCAAAAGACAAACACACAGACGGACAGAAACAAATACAAATAACCTCAATTTAATCAAAACAAAATCGGAAATGAAATGAGGCAGGGAACAGTAAACGATAAACAGTAAACAAGTTGGGTATTTTTTGCTCCCATAAGAAAACCTAACACAGAGTAACTTTTATTCAAGACTGGCACAGCCTTTTAAACTTGAATAAAGTCAGACAAATACATAGACAAACAATCCCCTTATGCAGCTAGTGAAGAGTTTTCATATCTGTAACATATTTTCTTAATTTCATGTTCCCAGTTTCTCCATCTTCAAATCCCACCCCCCTCCTCCCTCCCTCCTTAAGTCCAAATCTTTGCCAAGTCATTACTATGAAGATAGTTCAGTTGTTGGCCTGCGCTTGTTTTTTCCCCCACTATTAGATTGTTTGTCTATGTATTTGTCTGACTTTATTCAAGTTTAAAAGGCTGTGCCAGTCTTGAATAAAAGTTACTCTGTGTTAGGTTTTCTTATGGGAGCAAAAAATACCCAACTTGTTTACTGTTTATCGTTTACTGTTCTCTGCCTCATTTCATTTCCGATTTTAATTCCGTGTGAAGTCTCAGAGTACAGTCCACCAGGTTCCTCCAGTTGTTCGTTGTCCAAGTGTGCCAAAGCCTCGGTCACCACAAGTATTCCACTCTGCGATGTCTCTCTCTCTCTCTCTCTCTCTCTCTCTCTCTCTCTCTCTCTCTCTCTCCTCGCTCGCTCGCTCGCTCTCTCCTCTCCCCCCCCTCTCTCTCTCTCTCTCTCTCTCTCTCTCTCTCTCTCTCTCTCTCTCTCTCTCTCTCCTACATCTTCGTACGGTCCTATGTGCTGTCTGACGGATTTTACGCACTTGTTTATATGATCATTGTATCTGAGTTTTTTTTTTTTTTTTTTTTTTTTTTAAATCTTGTGGTAACATCTCGTTTCCATGGCTTAGCTTCCTCTTTCCGAGTCAGCTGTACCGGTTGATCCGAGTGTATGGCATACGAAGCCTCAGTAGAGGAAAACGGAATGTACCCATGC
>CM065739.1:52629217-52631717 GCA_033310375.1 Conus canariensis
GCACTTTTTCTACTATATCAAGATTTCCCATGATGCCCCAAACTTCGGCTCCATAACTAAGCATAGGCTGGATCTGAGCATCAAAAAGTTTAAAGAATATGACTGGAGATTTTTCTCCTAATGACCAAAGCAACTTAAAAATGTTAATGACCCCCTTTTTCGCTTGACTGGCTAAATCGTTCAAACAGTGAGTAAATGACAGCCTAGTCGACATAATGACACCAAGATATTTATACATATTAACAACTGATACTTTAATCCGTCCATAATACCATACCTCATGTTCAGAGACATAGCCGCCATTTCTGAAGATGACAATATTTGACTTCTCTAAATTCACGATTAAACCAAGCCTTTTTGTCATCTCATGCAACACATTAAATTGGGTTTGCAAGCCTGTGATCGAATCAGAAACTAGAATAATATCATCGGCAAACATAAGAATAAGAATTTCCAAAAAATCAGGAATAAGCTGAATTCCATGTCTTCCTCTTTGGATGATTTCTTCCGCCAATTCATTTATGAACAGAGAAAATAGGACAGGACTGCATTTTTCTCCCTGTTTTAAACCAATGGGACACGTGAATGCTTCAGTCAGATCACCTTCAACTCTAACTTTTGCTTTAACAATGTTATAAATACTAGTTATAAGCCTGGTACATTTTCCCTCGAATACCCCTTTTCTTCATGACGGCCCATAATTTCGAGCGAGCGACAGAATCAAAAGCTTTCTAAAATCTATAAATCCAACATATAATTTTTTGTGTAACAATAACTGTTTCTGCACCATGGCAAACAACGTAAAAATATGATCAACAGTGCTGTATTTTTTTCTGAAGCCTGCTTGACAATCGTTTATCACATTATTGTGTTCAATCCATTTTGATAATCTTTCATTTAATATATGACTGTATAGCTTACTGCAGACATTCAATAACGAAATACCGCGAGAGAGAGAGAGAGAGAGAGAGAGAGAGAGAGAGAGAGAGAGAGAGAGAGAGAGAGAGAGAGAGAGAAAATCGTGTCCCTTAAAACAGAAACCCTGCAGAACTATTCATGTCTACAAACGTCAGCATCTATTCATAACATGAAAAGCTAAACTATTTGAGGTCAAAGGCTGTCCCTCAGATTTAACAGAGAGAGAGAGAGAGAGAGAGAGAGAGAGAGAGAGGAGAGAGAGAGAGATGCGCGGTGTGTGTGTTGTTGTGTGTGTGTGTGTGTGTGTGTGTGTTGTGTGTGTGTGTGTGTAAGTGTGTGTGTGTGTGTTGTGTGTGTGTGTGTGTGTGTGTGTGTGTGCGTGCGTGCGTGCGTGCGTGTGGGGTGTGTGTGTATGTGTGTGTGTGTGTGTGTGTGCGTGCGTGCGTGCGTGCGTGCGTGCATGCGCGCGCGCGTGTGTATGTATGTGTGTGTGGGTGGGGGTGGGAAGGTGAGATATAGCAAGTGAGTATATGCGCCAACTGTTATGTATCTCTGTGAGATTAATTTATATTTAACTCAATTTCGAAAGGAGATCACCTCGAGTGCTGCATATAAACAACTTTATCTTGGGCAATGTGAACTTTATAAAGATTTTATCAAGATTTTTACAGATGGTTCTAAAAAAGGTTAGAGGGCTGCAGCTGCCATTGTGTGTGATAACAATTTTCAGGAGCCTA
Source organism: Conus canariensis (assembly GCA_033310375.1). Classification (NCBI taxonomy): domain Eukaryota; kingdom Metazoa; phylum Mollusca; class Gastropoda; order Neogastropoda; family Conidae; genus Conus; species Conus canariensis. Next base: position 52,630,873 of record CM065739.1, read on the forward strand.
TTTTGTTAAGATTGCGGGATTGGTCGTCTGTTTATACTGCTGAACTGAAGGCTTTAAATCTGGCCCTCAGTGCGGTGTCCAGGTCAGATCAGAATGATTTCCTTATTTTATCGGACTCATTGTCGGCATTGTCGGCTTTATCGACAAGAGAAGTTTCACATCCAGTTTTGGCTGATATTCATGATCTTCATACTCAGCTTGTCTCTTCGGGAAAGCATATAGTTTTCTTGTGGGTCCCCAGCCACATGGGAATCTATGGTAGCTCAGTGGTGGACAAAGCAGCCAAACAAGCTCTCGGTGCAAGTCTTTCCAGGAGGCCTATGCAGTTTGTTCCTCACTCTGATCTACGTCATAAATCTAGTTTGTATTGTCGTGAACTGTGGCAGAGTGAATGGTGTAATCAAATTCATAATAAATTGTTTAAAATTTGCCCAGATTTAACCAATCCTTTCCCATCGGTGGTACGTAACCGTAAAGAGGAATCGGTTTTGTCACGGTTACATATTGGGCACAGCTATATAACGCACAGTTGGATACTCAGAAGGGAAGACCCCCCATGGTGTGTTGCGTGTGACAGCTTGTTCAGTGTTAATCATTTTTTGACAGAATGTGCTGATTTGATGTGTATCAGAGAGAAGTTCTTTTCCACCAGTGATTTATCAGTTCTTTTTCGTGAGATTTCAGTAGATCTTATTTTTTCTTTTTTGAAAGAGGTAAACTTATTTTATAAAATATAGTGTTTTAATAATGTATACAGGTGTCGTCGGAGTTGAACAGATAATTGTGCTTTTGTCCTCATAAATTTTAAGCGATGTGTTAATACTAGTGTGGGTATTTGTATCTAG
>CM065739.1:52671717-52699217 GCA_033310375.1 Conus canariensis
ATTTGTGAGAAGAGAGACTATTTAGAGATAGATAGATAGACAGACAGATGGATAGATAGTTGATAGATGAGACAGAGAGAGAGAGAGAGAGAGAGAGAGAGAGTGAGAGAAAAAGGAGAAAGAGAGCGAGTGAGAGAGAGAATTTAAGCAGAGGATCGCCAAAATTCATCTCGAAAGTGTGTGTGTGTATGTGTGTGTGCGTGTGCGTGTGTGTGTGCGCGCGCGTGAATCAGACAGTCATAAATGTACTATTGCAAGCAGGTGCGCATTCGCACACCACCACACACACACACACACACACACACACACACACACACACACATACACACGTGCGCGCGCGCGCACGCGCGCGCTCGCTCGCTCGCTCGCTCGCACGCATACTCGCACACACAAAAAATCAAATCAACTCACCTATTCGTTTACTCACGCGCTGATGTTTTAACCGCCTATGATAATGTTTCAGTCTCATCACCACCGTTTAACTTACTGTCTACTGTCTTACCTTCAGCGCAGGACAAGAAAAAGAAGCCACCAGAACGTCCGCAAGCCAATGCGAGAAACTCCAACAAGAGGTGAATCTTTAGATATAACATGCGCAGCTCAACTGCTTTTAACCCGAAAAAACGCTAGAGCCGAAAATTCGCCCGACACGAACCAGTATAACATTTACTGGTCAAAACGTTTATTTTATCCGACGAATTTTCGCAAAAGACCGAAGTAAGTTTAGTAGCAGCGCAGTGTCTTCTCAGGTGGGTAGCCTTCTCACGACGATACGGCTGTGTATGCAGAATACGCCGCATGATGATGATGACTTTCCGCTTAGGAGTGCACCAGGGTGGACAGGAAACAAAAAGTGATAAGAAGTCCCCAAACCTATAAACCGAAGGTTTCTAGTTGACGGGGTTTTTTCTTTTGCTTTGTTTTGTTTTTGTGTTTGTAGAATTCCAAGTCAAGCATGATCATTGGTTTCTACCTTTTTCCCCCCATGCACGTTTAAGGATATTACAAAATCTTGTCACATAGTTTTATAAAAGGTGTGAAGGGAGTGTCGCTAGAGTTATAGTTTGCGCCCCCCCCCCTCTCTCTCTCTCTCTCTCTCTCTCTGTCTTCGTTTCTAAACTTACTGACAATGATTTTATGATGTTTATTACTGAGCTTGTTTTGTGTATTTAATGGAAACATTTATGGACGAATGTCGTTTTAATATGTCTGCTGGTTGTGAACTATTATAAAAATCCGCAATTAATTCTTATAAACAAGGGAGACGTTCGGGAGGAGCGATTGGTTTATTGCCTCCCTTTGTTAAAAAATCACCGATGTTAATCATTCTAACTCTCTTGTAATTTTGATTGACAAAAGGATGCTTTGTTCTTTGTTCCCACGTACCTCCAGACAGTTCATCTTTTCATGCCCATTGTGATATTGATAATGATATTGATTTACTTGAAGAATGTCCCGTTGATTCATTGTTGCCTGGGGATGATTATGTTATATAAAATGGTGATTTAAATAGCAGAACTTCTAACATTTCACAAGATATAATTGTAAACGATGTCTCTGATGAGCAGTTCCACAGCCATCCTCTCAGTATCAATCGACATTTTGAAAACTGTACATTGAATACTCATGGAAAATTGTTACTGAATGTATGCTCTGCTTTAGATTTGTACACTTTTAATGGCGTGTGTACAGGAGACCTTAAAGGTCGCTACACATACATTCCTGACGCTGGTTGCAGTGTTGTCGATTATTTCATATTCTCTGAAGAACTTTTTGCTTTTTTTTTCCTATGAATCATGTAAGTTGAATAGTTTAGAATGTATAGATTCAGACCGTTTACCTGTATCGCTTGTTGTAGCTTTTCCTAAAGAAAAATAGTATAAATGCACGCCAGTAACAAGGTACAAAAATGTGTAATGCAAAAATTCGTTTGGAATGATGAAAATGCCAGTTTGTTTCGCGACACATTATGTTGTGATGAAATTCGTACAAAGATAGATGATACTCAAAGTTTATTAGATATGGATGCGAATTATGCGCTAAACATGTTGGCTATTTAATGGGTAATCCTTTTTCTTTGATTTACATGGTTGTATGTTTATTATCATTATTATTATTATCATTATTATTATTGTTGTTGTTATTATGATTATTGTAATGATAATTATCATTATAAAGATTAGAATTATCATTAATCATATTATTATAATTATCATTCTTCTTCTTTTTATCATTATTATATTACTCTTTTTTTTTTTTTTTTTTTTTTTTAAAGATGTTAGGCCTAACCGACTTCTCGTTAAGATATTGCACATATCCTGTGACGTTTATTCTTCCTCTCACATCCAGTTGGTGATGGGCGAGGTGAGGTGGCAGTCATTACGTCATCTGCTGACGTCACTTCAGCATAAGTCCTTCGATCCGATGACGCTGACTGGCACAGTGAGCAGGCTGGAGGAAATGGAGGACTTGAAGAAGCGAGCCACATTGGAGGTCAGTGGCCGACCATTTGTTGGTTCGTTTCTTGTTAATTTGTTCCTTTTTTGTTTGTTTTTGTGACTTCTTCGCTCTTCGGCTGGAACTCCAAGCACTACAACCATGCTGTTCGACAAATCCTCTAACCCTTCCCCTTCCTCCCCTTCTGTGTGTATAACCGCTATTAATGCTGCAACTGCTGTTGTTATATTGTCACCAAAATTGGTCGTAATTCTCTCTGTATTATTATTTTTTTCAATGTTTTTATCATTATCATTATTGCTATCTTTATTATAATCATTATCATCATTATAATCACATCACCATCATTATCATTATCATTATTATTATCATTATTACTATTTTAACTCGCATTGACTCCTTCCCAACAACCTCGCTTTTTTTCAACGCCCATTTTGCGCCGAATTCGAGAAGGTAAGTGATTGCTCGGTCTCCGTTTCCATTGTTCTGAATGTTGTTTCTTCTTGCCTGAAGACGATCAAAGAGGTCGAAACGCGTCGTGTTTTGTCTTGTGATTTGTTTGCCCATGTCAACCGGTGGAGTTACTTAAAATTATTTTTTAAAAATCCAAAACTCGTAGGTTTGCCTTTGGAGTGTGCGACGGTTTCTAATCCCATCAGCAAGGCAACAGTATTTCGTCTTCGGGCGGATATCTAAACATGACAGCAGTGTGTGTGTGTGTGTGTGTGTGTGTGTGTGTGTGTGTGTGTGTGTGTTTCTTTTCGTGTCATTTGTCCTTCTGCCATACAACGACTTACTCTGACACATAGAGTGGGATTTGATGTGCGTGCAAGATTGTGTGTGTGTGTGTGTGTGTGTGTGTGTGTGTGTGTGTGTGTGTTCACTCACAGGACCTGGAATTAATTTTAAAGTCTAATCCAAAGGACTAGGAGAGGATGGGGGACTGCGCAGATGTTCACTCCAACCTGTGTGTCTCAAGCGGGATTCGAACTCCAGATCTTGGAACAAGAGTCTGACGCCTTATCAACTTGGCCAACAAGCCGCCCTACCCCCCTCCCTCATCCCACCCCCTTTTTACATCTATTTGTATACTACCGACGTACGCGTTCAACAAAGGTGCTCCCCAACTTAAGCGCTTTTTTTTTTCTTCTGTGTTTTGTGACGTTTGTTGGTCTTGTCTGTTGAAGACATCTGGGTCGAAGCTCGCTGCTTCTCTATTGTCTTGCGTTTGTTCCGGTTATATGGAGGGGTGGACTTGTCACATCACTTTTGTTCTCCTATCTAAAAACAGCAGCCTGAGAAACAGTTTCGGCAGTGGCAGGAGTTGAGTTCGTGGGAGGTGTCACAGCAGCAAGCAGTCGAAGCAATGGTAGCAGCAACAGCAGTAGTAGTAGTAGTTGCAGCAGCAATAGTAATGGTGAAAACGGCAACAGAAGTAGCTGTATTTGCCAGAGTGGGTGTTGTTGTTGCGGAAATAGCAACAGTAGCACCACCAGAAGTAGTAGCAGTAGTTGCCGGAAAAGTAGTAGATGTGTAATCAGCAGCAGCAGCAGCAGCAGCAGCAGTGGTAATAGTATCTGTAGTGTAGTAGAAGTAGTCGTAGCAACAGAAATATAGTGGTAGTCGTAGAAACAGCACTAGTCGCGAGAACAGCAACGGTGATAGAAGTAATAGCATTGAACCACAGCAACTTTGTTTCAGCGCTGCCCCCAAACGACCCCGTCTTAACACCAAACGCTTCCCAAAAACTCCAGATGGGAACGAACTATTACTGGGTTACCCTCGAAGGGCGGTGTAGGGCGGATCGCTGATCAACTGGACGCTCGCTGACGGAGGGACAGGGCGGAGCGATAGTGAAAAGATGGGATTCCACGTTCCGAGTTCGTGATGTTTGTAAGACGTGCTTGTCATGAGTGTGGACGTTGGCACCTGGACCGTTGTGTTGCAGATTGAGGTGGAGGACCTTGAGCAGACGTGTACGGAGCTGTCCAACAAGGTCAAGAGTCTACAGGCGTCCTTGAAAGCCAAGGTGGGACAGAGTCACAATGGTGGCAAGTTAAGGAAAAGACTCTCCTCACCCATCCTGTTTGTTGTTCCCAATGTTATCGCTTCCTCCCTTATGTCAATGATAACGTATAAATGGTGGAATTATTTAATTCTTTAATACCTGTCATAACCCATGGGTGGTGGGGCATAAAACTGTTGAATGGATTCTCACATTATACGCTTCGGTTTGTTGCTGCTCGATGTGTGTCGTTATTTCTTGCAATGCTAAATATTGTAAAGACTTTCCCCAGCCATCCCATTGCCTGGAGATGTCACCAAATCGTATCGTAACGGCCGCAAGTATGAGATTAAAATTTTCAGTAATGATCTTATTATCACGCAATCGTCATTTTGTCTTGTGGACTAGTAAGCACCACCTTTCTATTGTCTTGTAGTACCAGTGAAATACTGCTTTCGGTTGTTTTGTAGGACTGGTGAATATATATATATATTTTTTTTTGTGTGTGTTGTAAGACTTGTGATGAATTCCTTATTTTGGTTCTTGTTGTATTGTTAGACTAGTAAAGAATTCCTTTCTGTAGTATTGTAGCACTTCTGAAGATTTTTTTTTTTTTGCTGTGTTGTAAAACTAGTGAAGAATTCCTTTCTGGTGTATTATAAGACTTGTGAAGAATTTTTGTTGTGTGTATTGTAAGACCAGTGAAGGATTTCTTTCTGTTGTATTGTGGGATTAGTGAAGAACTCCTTTCTGTTGTCATGTAGGATTAGTGCAGAACTCCTTTCTGTTGTTTTGTAGGACTAGTGAAGAACTCCTTTCTGTTGTTTTGTAGGACTAGTGAAGAACTCCTTTCTGTTGTTTTGTAGGACTAGTGAAGAACTCCTTTCTGTTGTTTTGTAGGACTAGTGAAGAATTGCTTTCTGGTTGTTTTGTAGGACTAGTGAAGAACTCCTTTCTGGTTGTTTTGTAGGACTAGTGAAGAACTCCTTTCTGTTGTTTTGTAGGACTAGTGAAGAATTCCTTTCTGTTGTTTTGTAGGAGTAGTGAAGAACTCCTTTCTGGTTGTTTTGTAGGACTAGTGAAGAATCGCTTTCTGGTTGTTTTGTAGGACCAGTGAAGAATTGCTTTCTGGTTGTTTTGTAGGACTAGTGAAGAATCGCTTTCTGGTTGTTTTGTAGGACCAGTGAAGAATTGCTTTCTGGTTGTTTTGTAGGACTAGTGAAGAACTCCTTTCTGTTGTTTTGTAGGATTAGTGAAGAACTCCTTTCTGTTGTTTTGTAGGACTAGTGAAGAACTCCTTTCTGTTGTTTTGGTAGGACTAGTGAAGAACTCCTTTCTGTTGTTTTGTTTGACTCGTGAAGAACTCCTTTCTGTTGTGTTCTAGGACTAGTGAAGAATTCCTTTCTGTTGTTTTGTAGAGATCTGAAGAGCTCCTTTCTGTTGTTTTGTGGGACTAGTACATAACACCTTTATGATGTGTTGCAGGAGCAGTAAATCACACCTTTCTGTTGTCTTGTGGGGCTAGTAAATTACACCTTTATGATGTATTGTAGGATTAGTATATTACACCTTTCTTTGGTCTTGTGGGACTAGTACATAACACCTTTATGATGTATTGTAGGATAAGTATATTACACCTTTCTTTGGTCTTGTGGGACTAGTACATAACACCTTTATGATGTATTGTAGGATAAGTATATTACACCTTTCTTTGGTCTTGTGGGACTAGTAAATTACACCTATTGTCTTGTGGGACTAGTACATAACACCTTTATGATGTATTGTAGGATAAGTATATTACACCTTTCTTTGGTCTTGTGGGACTAGTACACATAACAGCTTTCTGGTGTCTTGTGGGACTGATGATGAATTCCTTTCTCTTATCTAGTGGGACAAATCAAGACCGTTTTCACTGTTCTCTTGTACGGCTTGTGAAGAGTAAAAAGCTCCTTTCTGTTGTGTTGTAGGACCTGTGTGAAGAACTCTGTCCGTTGCAGGACTTACGAAGAACTCCTCTCCGAGTCTTGTAGGACTAGTGAAGATTTCTTTTCCGAATCTTGACTGTCGAGGACTCCATTTTGTGGTTTTTGTAGGAGTAGTGAAGATGTTTTTTTTTTTTTTTTTTGCTGTCCCATCTTCTGTGCCACCTCAGTGGCATTGCACCCACGCCGGTCATTCCGGCAATCCGTCAACAGCCACAGCCCGGTCAGTCCCACTAAGGCCCCGGCACCGGCAATCCACAGGGAGCAGTCAATGTCAAGTCGTCAAGAGGCAGCCCACGGAAGAGACACTGCACTGCTGCCGAGTCACTTCGGTGGTGTTCAGTGGCGCCTGTTCTGATCCAAACAACGCAGGACACCACCGACTAAGCCCCCTACTGACGACAATAATTGCTTAGTCGCGGAGCCGGCGTGAGTGAGCTCTCCCTCCGGAGGGCGCCACCACGTCCGTCCAACGACAGCCCCATGGACTCGCCGATACCGGTGACCCCGACGGAACTAAACCAAGACCACAGACGTGGAGAGGACATCGAAACTGAGGTCACCATGAGAGCAGGGCATGAAGGGCCACAGAATTTGTGACGTTTTATGCTGATCGATGAGAATGAAGATGATAAAGATGATGCTACGGATTTCCATTCCGGTCTGAGACTGCATGACAGGGCAGTACTCTACGCTTCCTTTCATGATATATCCCGGCGTCAACCAGACCCGAGAGATACTGATACCTGCAGTGTTGGTCAGGAAATTTGAGCAACACTCTCAGAGACGCATCCATTAAGTGGATGAAACTCGACTGTGCGGTCCCAGTCTTCCCAGCTGAGCCCGTAGCAAACTCAACTCTGGGTAGGAGCCGGTCGGGGCAGAAAAATTCCACATGACTCTCATGGGAATCGAACCCACAACCTCCCAGCCGGGAGTCCGCGACGCTAACCACTTCGCCACGGCGGCTGGTTAGGACTAGTGAAGTTCGCCTTTCTGTGGTTTTCGCCAGTCTAGAAAAGGCTTCGTTTCTGTTGTGTTGTAGGGGTAACGAAGACCTCCTTTCTGTTGTAGGATTGTAGTGCTAATGCGGAATCCTTTTCTCTCGTGGGATCCACAAAGGCTTCCTAACTGTGGTCTTTCGGCACAAGTGAGGAACTTCTCCCTTCCTTGGTTGCAGGAGCAGGAGCTGGCTGTCATGAGGAAGGATCGGGACCGCGCCGTGGACACACTGCGTACACGGCTCCTGAAGTTCATCACTCCCCGTTCCAGATCTCGTCGTCGCCATGGGAACAATGGTGATCATGGTGATCATGACTGCGATGAGGAGGATGAGGATGGCAGACCGGGACGGAGCAGAGTCGGTATGATGAGCGATTTTGTCATTCATCCTTTTGAATTGCGAATCCAAAAGACATATGTGTATGTGCTGGCCTCAAACGTGCATGGCATTGTGCAGATGTTCGCGTGCGGGAATAGACGTAAGCGTGCCGAGAGAGAGAGAGAGAGAGAGAGAGAGAGAGAGAGAGAGAGAGAGAGAGAGAGAGAGCGAGACACACACACACACACACACACACCCACACACACACACACACAAACACACATACAGACACACGGGCGGACGGACGGACGGACGGACGGAGGGAAGGGGGGAGGGAGAGAGAGAGAGAGAGAGAGAGAGAGAGAGAGAGGAGAGGAGAGAGAGAGAGATTGGAAGAACGGGCTGTGTCCAGAATCTCTTGATCAAACATTTTAGAAAAAGGCACTTCCAAATTCGCAGGTGTAGCGAACGTAGCTTGAAAGCCATATCTAATTGTCCTCCACGTCGTCCTCTCACGTATATTAGATAGTGGAACCAATGCATAACAGTCTCTACATCTTCATAAGAAGGGGAGTAGAAGCTTTCACACGTCACATAGCATCTCAGACCTACACAGATGTAAGGAGCAGGACTGGCAAGACAACAAGAGCCGCATTTCATCAACTAAAGAACACATGGAGCAGCAAGGTGCTAACTCACCGAACAAACATCCAGATTTTCGCCGCCACTGTCAGATCAACATTGCTGTGCGAAACGGAACTCTAAGAGACAACCAAAGCCACTACCGAACAGACACGGGGCAATATCAATAATTGCCTGATGGCGGGTCCTCGCTCTGACCAGAGATGTCCAGAAGCTCCCAGCCCTTGTTGAGATCAGATCAACGAGTCTTCAGGGTGCCCATGCGGTACAGCCCCAGTGACTTGTGGGACCACTTCCTGCAAGACTGTTTTTACACACGAAAAGCTAAGAGCAGAAACCTGGCCTGCCGACACATCGACGAAGGAGAAGCTCTGTGGATCTCTGGAGGGCCTCTGCCGTACAGCAGCCTTCATCAGTGCCTTTGGGGTTCCTGATGAAGTTCCACCTCCATCGTCACATGATGATGAAGTTCCACCTCCACCGTCACGTGGGGATATAGTTGCATCTCCATCGTCACGTGATGATATAGTCCCACCTCCGTTGTCACGTGATGATGAAGACTCACCTCCATCGTCACGTGATGATATGGATCCACTTCGAACGTCACGTGATCATACGGACCCACCTCCAACCTCCATCGTCACGTGATGAAATAGACTCACCACCATTGTCACAGAACAGTACACACCCACCTCCATCATTATGTGATAACATGGAGCCACCTTCGTTCTCGTATGATGATATAGACCCGCTCCCATTGGCAGGAGATGATACAAATCCACGCCCATTGTTAGGTGATCTTATAGATCCACACCCACTGACACGTGACTATATAGACCCACCCCTATTGGCACGTGATGGTGTAGACCCACCTCCATTGTCACATAACGATTTGGATACACTCCCATTGGCACGTGATACTATTTGACCAACTCCCTTGGCACGCGCTGTTCAAACTGTAATAGTCTCATTCCTTTTCAATGAAGACGAGTTGAAACCTTCGCACTGTGTTCTCAGAAAACATTCATTCTTTCATTCCCGAAAAAACTATCAGTATCATTTTTTTCTATTCACATGAGAGCAGTTAAGACCATCTCATTTTATGGTTTGATACGGTCGTTCATTTAGTCGTTTGGCAGTGCTAACAACTTCGTTTCTCTTCAGTGAAGAGAGGACAAAACCTTCATGCCGTGTTTTGCGGACACCTTTGCTCACTGGCTCATGCATTCGCGCAGTACCAACACTGTTCTTCATTTTAGTGGATACCAGGTCCAGATCTCCTTATTTGCTCTTTCAGCACATTTAATCAGTTATTCATTCATTTATCAAATGATAATTCATTCGTTCATTCATTCATTTATTCCGGCAATGTTAAGACCAGTCAAAACTTTCCGATTGTTGTTTCAGTTTAACATTAATTGACTGACATTACTCACTTGCTTACCTCCTTCATTCTTTCATTCATTCATCCATCCATCCATTCATTCATTCATTCATTCATTCATTCATTCATTCATTCATTCATTCATTCATTCTGGCTATGTTAATGGTGTCGTTTGTTTTAATTGGGAACCAGTCAAACATTCATGGTATTTTATTTGATCACATTAATGAATAAATGGATGAATAATTAACTAATCAATTCATTAATCAATTCATTCATTTATTTGTTCGTTCGAATTTCAGAAATCATTTATAAGCCTCCGCCAAAAAATGTAGACAAACGAATCATAAGACAAAACATGACGCGTTTCGACCTCTTAGGTCTTCTTCAGGCAAGATACACAACACTCAGAACAACGTAAATGAACGAACAATCACTTATCTTCATCCAATTCGGCGCAAGATGGGCGTTGAATCTGATCCAACGCCCATCTTGCACCGAACTGGACGATTGTTTCTGAATCTATTCAATCAAATTCAGCTCCTATCTTGCCCCGAATTGGATGAAGATAAGTGACTGCTCGTTCGTTTTCGTTATCCTGAGTGCTGTATGTCTTGCCTGGAGAAGACCAAAGAGGTCGAAACGCGTCGTGTTTTGTCTTGTGATTCGTTTGTCCCCGTTTTTTTTCGCAGAGCCTTACAAACAATTTTTGAAATTTGTTCAGATTTCCGCCTGCAGTCGCCTCACTTTGCAGCTAGATCGTTCGTTCGTTCGTTCATTCACTCATTCGTTTCGGCAATGCTGAAAAGTGCTACTACCCTTGTTTCAGTGAAGACCAGTCAAGACCTTCACGCCGTGTTCTTTGAGCACATTGACGTCAGTTTAACCGCCATGGAAACCTCGAACGCCTCCAAGGTCTGTGGCTATCAGCTGATTGCATCAGGGTTGATTCACATTGATAAGTGGGCCAGAAATATGTGGGCCATCAACTGATTGCATCAGGGTTGATTCACATTGATAAGTGGGCCAGAAATATGTGGGCCATCAACTGATTGCATCAGGGTTGATTCACATTGGTAAGTGGGCCAGAAATATGTGGGCCATCAACTGAATGCATCAGGGTTGATTCACATTGATAAGTGGGCAAGAAATATGGTGATTGGACTTTCTGATAGATTCAGAAACAAACCTAGTTCGAAATATACGTCTCTGATTTATCAAATTACTATTTTTTTAGATCATAGTTTAAACATGGCGTCCTCCACTCTCTTCTTTCCTGCTGGTGGTGATACATGCAGTACATTGTTTTCCCGGACTTTGGAAAGTCTGTTCTGTACCAGCAAAAAACACTCCTGTTCTACACTACAACCCACCCAGCGTCTTTGAAGCATTGAACCTTTTTGAAGGACACATACAATTATATCTCAACGACTCAGAAGACAAGGTGGCACACATACTTCTCCAGATGAAAGAAGACCTGAAACGCTTCAATGGCCTGGACCTGTCAGACCATGAGAAGAAGGAGCCAGACACTGTCCTGAAGAAGCTCAAATTAGAGCGAACAGAACTTGCTGAGAACTTTCAAGCGAACACACTATACTTCATGGCGTTCTGGCGACACCAGCATAAGTCACTTGACAGCTTCTTCACGTAGGCAACTCCACAGTATCTTGAAGATGACGGAAAGGATCAGAGACTGATCTCACTGATCATTGCTAGGACACCAGATTTGGAGTTCCTTAAGGCTTTACTATTCAAGGCCAGCATCTTCACACTATCAGAGGCTCTTCAACTTGCATGTGAGTTTGAAGCTGCAACTTCGCACATTCACAAAATACAAGACACAGGGAGGCAAGCGCTCAACAGCATCGACGCCTTCAAAGCCCCACTGCTATGAAAGTGCCCGCATACAAAATGTGCGGTTTTCAGCACCACCTACACATCACGTGGCAAGGTGATCCTCTGATCAGAGGTCTTTCAGTCACAGCCCACAAAGAGAGAGCAGCTTTTCAGCACTGGGCATTGAAACAAATTTTTATTTTACTTATTTTACTTGGAACTGTTGAAAATGCTCAAGAATGGCTGATGAGTAATTCACCCTAGGTTTATATACTTGCTTTGCTGTGAGTGACAGACAGAATTTGAATCAGATTCTCAAACATGAAATGATGTATGAACAGCAAAGACACTGACACAAGTTAAGTGCGAGTTCACCCACCAACTTTACTTGTATAAACGAGGTTAAAATAAACAAATTAACATAACTTCAACCGAACCAGTCTGTCTTTGCTGGGGCTGGCTTCTCCTCAGTTCATCTCATCATAAAAGGAGATAATGCTCTGATAATTTGAGCTGAAGTCCATTGGGGGGAGTGAGAGGAAAAGGGGGCTGAAAGGTGAAGGTGGGCGTTTTAACATGACGTAAACTGATAACCCTGAGTGTGTGTGTGTGTGTGTGTGTGTGTGTGTGTGTGTGTGTGTGTGTGTGTGAGAGAGAGAGAGAGAGAGAGAGAGAGAGAGAGAGGAGAGCGACGGGTGTCAATCGTCACATCGCAGTTAGTACTGGCCCCTCCAAATCAAGCATGAGGTACCGTTTCGAATACCCACAAGACTTGCATACCCACTGCTGACTTCGGTGACCCTTTCCTGTCAGTACTCTCCCGCTGTGCTGCCAGACATAACAGGATTCCGCCCTCCTGCTTCCTCCCCCATCTCTCACCTCCTGCAGGAGTTTTATGTATGCAAGTGATGTTCGTAGTCGATTGCGTCAACGTCACGGCATCATAGCTCGGGCTTTTTTCTTTCTCAGTGGGGGAACTCCTGTTTCTTGTAGAAACTCCTAAACTGTGAAAGTGGTTAGTCGTGGGTTTGGAAAATTAACACCCTTGTCAGTATTCCCTGTGTTAAGTGAAGGTTTTGAGTCATGTTGAACGATGAATTGTTTGATAACAGAAGCTACAGAGACGGCTTCCTCTGGGGAAGGAGGTGTGGGTTAGGATTCAAGGTGTAATGTCAAGAATCAAGTGCCTGTGGCAGTGGGATTCTATCTTGTATACTTTGGACACAGTTTGCATGCCTGCAGTAGTTCAAAATGACATCTGAATCTAGCCTCTGTCTATCTCTGTCTGTTTCTCTGTCTGTCTGTCAGCCTCTCTCTCTCTCTCTCTCTCTCTCTCTCTCTCTCTCTCTCTCTCTCTCTCTCTCTCTCGGTAACATACCATCTTTCTAGTTGCTCGTCCTCTGGCAGGTCTGTATATGTACTCTGTGTAGTGTATCTGAACAGCTAGTATGAATGAGTACTTTAAGGCAACACTATCACCTTCAGTTCTTTCATTGCCCTTGGGTGAGCACCTCAGCAAATGAACACAGCGTAGATCAACGGTCTTTGGAAGAAAGGGAAGGGAGGTCATCTAGTTTTGTTCTTTATGCTACACAAGACGGTAAACCAGTTGGGCAGAAGAGAGGGCTGTCGTTTGACCTTCAAAGTATGACATTGCCAAACAAATGTTTGTTTGGAGGCAAAAGCAAACAAGGAAACAAGAAATAAAGAATGGAATATGGTATGGAGTATGGAGTGTAAAAAAAATGTAAAATACAGAAAAAGGCCCAAATGATTCAAACTTTTCAAAATCCTCTGCTGTACGTGATATTGAGATTTTGACATGTATTATGTGTGTGTGTGTGTGTGTGTGTGTGTGTGTGTGTGTGTGTGTACGCGCGCGAGCATGCGTGCGTGTGTGCGTACGCGCATGCGTGCGTGTGTGTGTGTGTATGTGTGTGTGTGCATGCATGCGTGTGTGTATGTGTGTGTGTGTGTGTGTGTGTGTGTGTGTGTGTGTGTGTGCGCGTGCGTGCGTACGCGTGCGTGTTTGTAACCCTACTAGAGATATTATTGACAGTCTGCCTGCTCTCTGAACAACCAGATCCAGACTGACTTGTTGGGCGTGTCCTTTCAGGACGAGGTGCTGGCAGTCCTCAGGGAGCTCACCAGGGCCAGCCGAAGACACGCCCAGTTCGTGGATCGACTCATCTCCTTCGTCACGGAGCGGGCGCCTTGGATGATCGACGAGCTCAACGCTCTTCAAGACGCCTCCGAGCTCCCGGACAACACCGAGGCCACTGAGCGCGAGCCCTCGGCTTTGACGTCGTCACCCACGTCCTCGGATTGTGACGCGCAAAGAGTCATAGTGGTGTGATGACGTCAGGTTGTCTGTGTGTGACGACGGTGCTAATCTGCTTCATCTCAGGCAGTGGTGTCAGGCTTGCTGGAAGAGAAAGTGAGCGGTGAACGTCAGAGTTGTGGAGTGTAAAAGGGCACGGTGTTACAGGAGTGAGTCTGATGCTGTGTAACGCAGTGCAGCGTACAGCACAGCACAGCACACAGCGGAACAGCGTATACAATACTGTGGATTATGATGGAGTGGTAATGAGCAGCCACAACACTTAGGGTGTTTTTCACGATTCCTCTGTGGAGGGCAAAACCAGTGCAGCGCAACACACACACAGAACACACAAACAAGAACAACAACCAGTTAGAATAACATCGATAACTACAACAACAACAACAGCACTGCAAAACCTAAAGTTTCAAAACGAGACAAAAGAACACACACACAACACACACAGAACAACACAACACAGCAGCACAACTGGCACAATACAAAACTCGTCGTCCTTCGAACAGACGAAGCAATGCTTAAGTTAACATAAAGCCCCTAACCTAAAGTAACACATGCAAAAAAACATGCAGAAGGAAGCACGCGCGTATTCATACTCACACACGCACAGGCATAGGCATATACACTGACTAAAAATGAAACTGATTTTCCTCCCTTTCCCCTCAGAACCCCCCCCCCCCCCCCATCGTACACACACTCACTCTGTGTGTCTGTCTGTACGTCTGTCCCATCTCCCTCTCACGCTCGCTGGCTGGCTCGCTCTCAGGATCATTCCACAGAAATCTGAACTGTTACCAATCGTCCACGATCATTCCACATAGTGTGTTAAGCTGACATTTATTGTCCACAAATATTCCACAGAACTCTCGTACACTGGTGTCATTGTCCAAAACATTCCACCGAATTCTCCTACTCTGATATCAGTTGTCCAAGAATATTCCACAGAGCTTTCCGACACTGATATCAGTTGTCCAAAAACATTCCATTGAGCTTTCCTACACTGTTATCAATTGTCCAAAGGCATTCACCTAAAATCTCCTTCTCTGACATCAGTTGTCCAAGTACTATCCACAGAACTTTCCTACATTGATATCAATTGTACAAAAACGTTCAGCTGAATTCTCCTACATTGATATCAAATGTCCCAAAAACATTCAGCTGAATTCTCCTACACTGATGTCAGCTGTCCTGGATCACTCCCCAGAGCTCTCCTACTCTGATATCAGTCATCCAAGAACATTCCATCGAATTCTTCTACACTGGTATCAGTTGTGTACAAACTTTCTTCAGAATTCTGCGACACTGTGATGGCTGTTCTCCATGGACATTCACGGAATTCTCCTACCTGATATCAACTGTCCACGACCGGTCCATAAACATTCCACAGAATTCTCCTACACTGATATCAGTTGTCTGTGAACATTCCACAGAATTCTCCTACACTAGTCTAAGTTGTCCATGACAATTGTACAGAACTGTCTTACAGACTGATCACGTGAGAACAAATTGTTTCCCTTTGACTGGCCTAGCAAATGCACCCTCATGGCCAGCCTTTGTTGCTCTTTATCGACTTTCATCCTGTCTTGGACCGGAGACCTGATGGAAAGACTGTCATCCTGATGTCTGGTATATCCAGGGTTTAATGCTTTGGAGGGATAGCTTCTTTTTGGTATTTTCGAATCCCGACAAATAAAACAAAGTTAAGAGGGAAGGGCGATTTCACATGTATACACACACACACACACACACACACACACACACACACACACACACACACACACACACACACACGCGCACGCACACACACACACACACCCACACATATATATATATACACACACACACACACACACACATATGTGTGTGTGTGCGTGTGTGTGTGTGTGTGTGTGTGTGTGTGTGTGTGTGTGTGTGTGTGTGCGTGCGTGCGTGCGTGCGTGTGTGTGTGTGTGTGTGTGTGTGTGTGTGTGTGTGTGTGTGGTAAACGTTTACATCTTTTTTGGCAAATGACTAGCCCTAGTACGTCCAAGCTTGGCAGAGCAACAGATTCTCACCGGGTGTCTCCAGCCATTCATTGGATGAAGATGTCACGAAATGGCAAAGGCCGTTAATTTACGATTAATGTTTTAACCAATGTTTATATATTCACAAAAATGACATTAAAAAAAAAAGAAACTGTGTTCTTCTAAATCATTGCTGTATACATTAATAAAAAGCATATGAAATAACCACCTATTTTATGAAAACGTTGCAATGACTGTTAACGAATATTTCATTCATATGAATTTCTACTCAAAACAAGACTTTATGTGTTGCAGGGAATGGTGAATTGAACAAGCGAAATCATGCAAAAGCAGCTAACCAAACAGCCATCCATACAAGAACATTGACCAAACAATACCAGCACAGCACAAATTCGCCACTGTAACACGACTTGAACGAAACATTTGCATGGGTAAACGTGGGGAACCTGAAATGGACACATTGAATAAAATAAACAGGAATGTTACCACTAAAATTAGTTTCATAATATACTTACCTGTCCAAACGAATGCCTTACCTCCACTGACTAGGAACAACGCCAGCCCTGATATGGCCCTTTGCGGTTGGCTGGGCTATAAGCAGCATTACCTTGCCTTGCCATACATCAGGATTCCCATACAAAGATTAAAAATAGAGGGTAGGGAGTCAGCTCATCCCCTTAACCATCAGACCAACAGGAGTAGTCTTCCTTAGTGAGTTCATACTCAATTCACCCTGACAGCTTGAATTCAGTTTTCGCCTTTTTTTCCGCACTGCGTAGAGAGAGGAGAGAGAGAGAGAGAGAGAGAGAGAGGCGGGGGGGGGGGGGGGGGGGGTCGAGGACCACAGCAATACTTTCTATATGGGAAGTTCAAGGTATGTATGTGAATCTCCTTTCCAAACTATTGGCAGCCACCCACGGCGAAGGTGGCCAGCGGCAGTGACGACACAAATCTCAAAGTTGGTTGTTCCATCTGGTGGCCAAAAGGTCCATGTGAGAAGACCCCCAAACCTGGCGATCATCCAAACCAAGGGGAGGGACGGTCAAGAGATCTGTCGCCCCTAGAGTCATCCACACGCTACTAGAAATATCACCAAATTACCAGAAATATCACCAAATTACCTGAAATATCACTAAATCACCAGAAACACCACTAAATTACCTGAAATATCACTAAATTACCCGAAATATCACTAAATCATCAGAAATATCACTAAATTACATGAAATATCACCAAATTACCTGAAATATCACTAAATCACCAGAAGTATCACTAAATTACCTGAAATATCACTAAATTATATGAAATATCACGAAACATCACTAAATTACCTGAAATATCACTAAATTACTGCATGTCACTTGCACACTTTGCTCGTGTACAAATGAGCTGTTCACCGGTCATATAGTGTGTTTATGTGTGCAACATTATGTTCCAGTGTGTGTGTGTGTGTGTGTGTGTGTGTGTGTGTGTGTGTGTGTGTGCGCGGTGTGTGTGTGTGTGCGTGTGTGTGTGTGTGTGTGTGTGTGTGTGCGCGCGCGCGCGAGTGTGCTGTGTGCGTGCATGCGTGTGTGTGTTTATGACTCGTGAACGCAGAATGTGCGTGTGTGTGTGTGTGTGTGTGTGTGTGTGTGTGTGCTTATATATTTTAGATGTTGAATTGTTCAAACTTGTAAAGTGCCCTGTAGCCTACGTTGTTAGGATGGGCGGTATAGAAATTGTCCTCATTATTATTATTATTATTATTATTAGATTCAAAAGGGAAATAAGACGTGCATCAAATCAGTCCAGGCTGACGGGCCAATTTCCTGGAACAATAACCTCAGCCTGCTGAGGCCTGTTACTGGCCTAACTTCCAATTCCGTGGAACCAAGGGAAAGAAGGCAAAGAACTTTGGACAAGGAAGAGTGACCTCCCAGAAGGCACTTTCATGAAGCAACGAGACAACGACAGGAGGGACTGCAGCCTTGGATGAGTGTTTGTGTCAGGAACCTAGTCCAAACTGACACTGTCATCAATAGGGGAGCCAAAAGGAAATCCTTTACGTCTCCAAACACAGACGGTAACCCAAGCGTCATATAAGATGGCCTTCTACTGAGGGAAAGAAGCAGAAGACTTTCTCTTTAGTTCCTACTGCCCAGCCCACAAAACTCCTAAAGATCACCGGAAAGGGAATTCCTGAACGGCGAAAAGACACTGGACAGAAGCCGCAAGGGATCCAAAATCTCTATAATCCTTCCTTGACTTCTGATGTTATCATGAATCATTCTTTGCGCATACGAAATCGTGACCGTGAGTAACGGACGTGAAAGGAAGAATATATTGATCAGGAGAAGAAAAACTCGTCGTCATCATCAAGGTTACAACCAAGATCATCACTGCGGGAATTCCCAAAATATAGACCCCTCACAAACTTGTTGAAGAGCAAAAAATGAAATAAAGTTAAAAAAAAAAAAAAAGTGTACACGGTGTTTAAAACGAAGGACATGCAGACAGTCGCTTACAATCTCATTGGAACAAACTGGAAATGGAATAGAAACAGTATTTGGGGCCAGAATGAACTAAACTTCGAAAACAGGAGGCTTGGTAACTGAAGACGATGGCACAAGGGCAAATAGTGCGCATCCAGATGACGGTGTTCAACCCGTAGATGCAAAAGTCTATTTTTGATGATGGCATATTTCCTGGGTACACGGCAGTCACTTGTGGATAGCTGGAACGAACGAAGTGGGAGTTGAGAAAGGCTTCAAAAAGGCTTTGAAATACAGCGACATCATTTAGGACGCTTGCAGAAACAAAAAAATGGAATCATAGTCCAAGACTGAAGAAAAAGAGGGTTAAAGTGGAACTCTGTGGACGAGGGCGCGGACGAATCAAAATAACGAATTGCAAGAGTACTGTCTGTGAACTCCAGGTTATCAGTTGATTTTTGGTTTGTGAATGGTCCATTCTGTGGTGGAAGATCGGGCCAACAAAAGGTGAGAAGGGCAGAATCCAGGGCATGCATACCCCTATACTTGTCCGGGATGCCGGAGGTAAGGGGGGGGGGGGGGGGAGGGGTGGTGATAACACATTAGGAGATAGTAGGAGGACATGAACCAGCCTGTATGTACTGTCCAGACAGGGATGGGGAAGGGGAGACAAGTAAGGCTAAGACAGAGGGGGGCCGTTTAGGCTCGACCAAGGCTGTCTTGGAGGAACAGTTGGGACTTGGGACAGTCTGGGCTGACACCGGATTGATAGGGTTTTTGTGTAGTGTCCTTGAATGGATGAGATATTTGTGTATACCAGCCTCCTTGTCTTCATTCTCTTTTTCTTTGAAATCATCGTGGTCTGTCTTTCCCGTTATCTTCATTTTCATCGTCTTCTATCTCATTTTGTAATTCGTCGCTCCGTTTGATTTTTGCTTCCTTTTTTCAACCGGGCAGTGCATCATAGTCAAATATGTAGAGGTCCATGGTTATATAGATGGAGCGTTTGCCTACGGGACTGTCGATCATGGGTTGGCCCATTTGTGGGGTCCGATTATTTCAGCTTGAACACCCTCTTTGCTCGTCCGGCAGTACAGAAATACCTGATTCAGGCCAGAGAAGATAAAGGCAGCGGAGGGAGAGGGATCTGGGATCAGCCTTCAATATTGCCATGGCGCGGGCATTCTGAAGCTTTTACAATTCAGTGTCCCTATGGCCATTTAGCTATTATCTTCAAACCGAACCTTAAACCCCCCACCCCACAACCCCCTCCCACACCCTCCGGGGTTCACACACACACACACACACACACACACACACACACACACATGTGTGCACACCCATACACACAGGCATACATACATGTGTGTCTGCAGGAGCATGCTCGAAAGAGCCGACAGATCACAGACACATGCACATGTACTCACACACACACACACACACACACACACACACACACACACACACACACACACACACACACGCACGCACGCAGACGATCGTCCTAAGTCTTTCCATCTTATGCACTAATTCAATAATCCATCTCATCCATGAGCAAATGTCCATCTTTAAGGCCTTTGATTCACTATCAGTTTAACAGGAGATGCTGTGTCAAATTTGTACAAGGCCTCAAAATGCTTACATGGATTATATCGTGATTTGGAGCGAAATCCTAATTGTGGCGTGTAGCCACTGGCCCAAAAGCCGAAAGAGAAATACGCCGACATTGACTGCGCAACTGTTGTTTTGTTGCAGCACGGATTTTTTCTCATCTGTATCCCTAGTTGTGCTGTCTTGACGGCTTTGTGTACCCATCTGTTTGTTTAAACACAGTGTGTTTCTCAACTTGTGACTGTGGACACTTCAGAAGGAACTCTTTGGTGGAGTTTTCTAAAATACAGCTTCAAACATGACCAAATATCTGGGAGAAACGTTTTCTCATTTGAGAGTACTAAAAAGCTTTTGCGGTATTGAATTCGTGAACGCAACAGAGTTTTGTTGTTGTTGTTGTTGTTGTTTTATTCAAAGGTACAAGGTTTCACAAGTGGTAATTTTTCCTCATGAATATTTGCAGTCAACTCGCCCAAGGCTGCAAAGTGCCACAACAGGAAAACCGTGTTGTTTGAGTTGAAAAACTTGGAAATATCGTGAAAATCGTGCCAGTTGCAATTCGCGCACAAACCATGTCGACATGGATAACCAGCCGTCTGCCCCTGTGAGTACACAATTGTGTTGGATCTGTCCATCTCTCTCTCTCTCTCTCTCTCTCTCTCACAAGCTACCGAAGCACGTGCGTCGTCTGCTAAAACCAGCCAACCATGTGCGTCGAGTGAGAAACTGTCTGAGACAGTGAATCTTGAGTTCGATAAAGATGAAGAACTGTCTAGATTTCGTTTTGTGGACTGTGAGTTGTTTGTTCAGTTTGTTGAGAAACTGTTGTGCCCTGATTGTAAAAAGCCACTGGGCTCAAGTCGCCTATCGTCTGTAAAAGAAGGAAGGACTGATCTGACGTCAGTGTTTACATTTGAGTGTGGGTGCAAAAACTCTTGTAAGTTTTTCAACCTGAAAAATGATTGCAAAAAGTATGTGAAGTGAACAGAAGGTTTGCATTATCCATGTTTGTCATAGGAAGGCATCAAGCTCAGGGGAAAAGATTTCAAGGTAACATGCACATTCCTTGTGCACTGAACAAAACGTGGGCAAACCACCGCAATATGGTCAAAAAGGCTTCAGAGTCAGCGGCAGATAGGAGCGAACAAGCAGCAGCAGAGGAGGCAAGACAGGCCTGGGGGGGGGGGGGGGGGGGGGGGTATTGCTGTGTCGGGGGATGGCACATATCAGTGTAGGGGATTTCAGTCCAAAAATGGTGTTGTGACTGTTCTTAGTGCGAATGGAAAAAAAAGTCCAAAGTCCTTGACTGTGAAGTACTATCAAATCACTGCGATGTGAAATACTATCAAATCACTGCGATGTGAAGTACTATCAAACCACTGCGATGTGAAATACTATCAAATCACTGCGATGTGAA
The DNA here is from genome assembly GCA_033310375.1 of Conus canariensis. NCBI lineage: Eukaryota > Metazoa > Mollusca > Gastropoda > Neogastropoda > Conidae > Conus > Conus canariensis. The sequence continues at coordinate 52,693,209 of CM065739.1, forward strand.
GTACTATCAAATCACTGCGATGTGAAGTACTATCAAATCACTGCGATGTGAAGTACTATCAAACCACTGCGATGTGAAGTACTATCAAATCACTGCGATGTGAAGTACTATCAAATCACTGCGATGTGAAATACTATCAAATCACTGCGATGTGAAGTACTATCAAACCACTGCGATGTGAAGTACGATCAAACCACTGCGATGTGAAGTACTATCAAACCACTGCGATGTGAAATACTATCAAATCACTGCGATGTGAAGTACTATCAAACAACTGCGATGTGAAGTACTATCAAATCACTGCGATGTGAAGTACTATCAAATCACTGCGATGTGAAGTACTATCAAATCACTGCGATGTGAAGTACTATCAAACCACTGCGATGTGAAGTACTATCAAACCACTGCGATGTGAAGTACTATCAAACCACTGCGATGTGAAGTACTATCAAACCACTGCGATGTGAAGTACTATCAAATCACTGCGATGTGAAGTACTATCAAACCACTGCGATGTGAAGTACTATCAAATCACTGCGATGTGAAGTACTATCAAACCACTGCGATGTGAAGTACTATCAAATCACTGCGATGTGAAGTACTATCAAACCACTGCGATGTGAAGTACTATCAAACCACTGCGATGTGAAGTACTATCAAACCACTGCGATGTGAAGTACTATCAAACCACTGCGATGTGAAGTACTATCAAACCACTGCGATGTGAAGTACTATCAAACCACTGCGATGCGTGCAAGAAGAACGAACAGAAGAGAGCTGACCAGAAGTTAGAAAGATGGAGGGCAGTTCATCAAGAAGAAGGAGAATGTGACAAAAATCATACTGGCACAGCTGCTGCCATGGAGCCTGCTGCTGCTGCTGTGAGCGTGTTTTCACGGTCAGAGGAGAAGTATGGTCTTCGGTGTGTAAACATTTTAGGGGATGGTGACAGCAAAACCTACTCTACTTTGAAGACTGGACATATTCATAACAGTGTGACTGTGGGAAAGTTAGAATGCTGTGGCCATGTGCAGAAAAGAACGGGGAGACAGCTCACCAACAGAGTGAATGACTTACAAAAAAAAACACCCAGACTTTTCTTCATGACAGCAAGACAGTGAAGGGGATTGGGGGTCAAAATAAAAATCACAAAAAAAGCAATTCTGAAAATTCAGGGACATTATGGCGCAGCTATAAGAAAAAAATGTAGGAAACTTGGAGAAAATGAAGCAAGACATTGGGGCAATTTTCAACCACAGGAACAGGCAGCATACCCATTGCGGTGACTGGTGCCCCTCAAACACTGGCCGAGGTGATCCTAACAGAAACGCCTTTCCAGACTTTGCGTGCGAGGCCAGGCCATAAAAAACAGTTTTTGAGACACTGACTCAAGACAGTTCGCTACAGAGATGCCTCCACGGTGGAAGCCAGAACACCAATGAGAGCTTCCACAATCAGATTTGGGAGAGGTGCCCTGAAACCACATTTGTAGGTCGCAAAAGACTGAGTTTGGCTGTCGAGGATGCCAGCATTGTGTACAATGATGGAGAGCTGGGCAGGCTGGACATTTTTCACTCTCTTGGCATGGAGCCTGGACTGTGGACTAATCTGTGCTTTGCCGAGCTGGACAGAAAGAGAGTTGCTGCAGGAGGCCAGATACAGGCCAGTGAGGTGATGCAATTTGCTCGACGTCGTCAAGCACTGGCCGCTGCAGAACAGGAGGGTGAAAGAGAGAGGAGTATTACCAGGCTGGAGACATGAATAGCTTTGTGAGTAACAAAAACATTGAAAACATGCACCAAACAGTAGGAAAAAAGTCACTGTATGTATATATACCTAATCACATCAGTGTACAAAGAAAACTTTAAAGCCAATATTGTCAAAACGAGATTTTAGACGACTATACTCACCGTTTGCCAAATATCTCAAAAAACTATTCACCAGAATTCAATAGAATTTGGAATTTGATTTTGTGTACATAGAGCTACCGTTTATCAATATGTTTTGTGATATAAGGGGGGAGGGATTCCATGTTCACATATTTTACACATATTTTGAAACCACTAAAATGACATTATTTTTACAAAGTGACTTTTTCCCTGCTGACACACGGTTCATAATTGATTTAACTTTGTGTCTGTGAAGTTTCATACTAATTGCATGCTTACTTTATAAGAAATGAGGTAAACCATGATACAACTGTTTTCCGAAATGTGCGATTTGGTACAGAATTATATCAAGACCCATTTACAAATACAAGACATAATATATTCTTCTATCTGATACCAGGAATGCAAACAACAATATTTGAACTATGCGTGTGCTAAATATTTCATAAATTGGTTGATATTTAGTGGGTAAACCCAGGTCATGAAAATGAAAGATTTTTGACGTTTTCGGCTGGTAGAAGCTTGCTCTATGAGAGAGAGAGAGAGAGAGAGAGAGAGAGAGAGAGAGAGAGAGAGAGAGAGAGAGAGAGTGTGTGTGTGTGTGTGTGTGTGTGTGTGTGTGTGTGTGCGCGCGCGCGCGCGTGCGTGCGTGGTGTCTATCAGTTGTCTTTTAACTTCTCTTTGCAAGCTTTTAGATACTTCATCATTCATGCTGCGACCCCAAATCGGGGTCAAGGACTGAACGTTAAACAAAAAAGCAGTTAAGTGCTCAACTGTTATCCATGTAAGACAGAATTGTGTCCTGTGTTCTGTCTGTCTGTCTCTTTCTGTCTGTCTGTCTCTCTCTTCCATCCTTCTCTCTCTCTCTCTCTCTCTCTCTCTCTCTCTCTCTCTCTCCCCTCTCTTCTCTCTCTCAGTCTGTTAACCCTTCCTGTGTCTACCTCTGTCTGACTCTCTCCCGGTCTGTCTACTTGTAGATTTCTCTCTCTCTCTCTCTCTCTCTCCCTCCCTCCTCTCTCTCCCCTTCCCTCCTGTGTCTCTGTCTCTCCCCTTTCCCTCCTGTCTCTCTCTCTCCCCTTCCCTCCTGTCTCTCTGTCTCTCTCTGTCCTCCCCCTCTCCCTCCTGTCTCTGTTCTTCTGTCTGTCCTGTCCTCTCTCTGTCTCTCCCCTCCTGTCTCTGTCTCTTCTCCCTCTTCTTCTCCTGCTGTCCCGTTGCATTGTCCTCGTCTCTCATGTCCTTTCCTGTCGTCCTGTTCTTCCTCTGATGTCTGTTTGTCTGTATTGTCTTGTTTCTGTCTTCTGTGTCTGTTCTGTCTGTATATGTCTCTGTATCTGTCTTTCTGTGTCTGTCTGTCTGTCTGTTCTTCTGTGTGTGTGTGTGTTGTGTGTGTGTGTGTGTGTGTGTGTGTGTGTGTGCGCGGCGAAAGCGCGCACGCGCGTGATGGCTGTGTTTTGTGTGGTCTGTTTTGGAATAGGGACTGTGGTGGTTTAAGTGAAAAAAAGAGGTACGAAAGGGAGTAGGGGAAGGAAGGGGTGCAAAAAGACATGATGGCCGGTCCGGGACGAGGTCTGGGGCAAAATGTGTAGAAGCTTAGTCACGAAATGTCCAGTGCAAGAGGGGACCGGGCCAATATAATTACACACACACACACACACACACACACACACACACACACACACACACACACACACACACACAGAAAGAGAGAGAGAGAGAGATATGAGGGAGGGGCAGGGAGACTGAAACACACACACACACACACACACACACACACACACACACACACACACACACACACACAGAAGTGAAGGAAGGAAAGATATGAGGGTGGGACAGGGAGACAGAAAGAGGGGGACACACACACACACACACACACACACACACACACACACACACACACACACAGGGAGAGAGAGAGAGAGAGAGAGGGGGGGGGGGGGCGGGGGGAAGAAGGAGAGAGAAAGAGCATTTTGCGCAGTAACACATGAATAGACTAACGCAATATTGTAACAAAAACAATGCAGAGGGGCTTGAAATATGTTTGTATAGGTAACTGCAGAAAGACGGAAATGTTTTGATATACTACAGAGAGAGAGAGAGAGAGAGAGAGAGAGAGAGAGAGAGAGAGAGAGAGAGAGACAGACAGACAGACAGACAGACAGACAGACAGACAGACAGACAGAGATTTTACTGTAAGGTCACCGAGCTGTAGACATTGGGTGGGCGGGGGGAGGGGGGGACGGGGGGGGGGGGGGGGGGGGGGGGAGGTTACACATGCTGCACACATAAATCAAAAATAAAACTTAAGATAAAGCGGACAAAAAGCAAAACCCAGAAAATAAAAGGCAACAATCTCTCCGGACAGGAAGCATAGAAGGAAATACATGGAGGGAAAAAAATGCATCCAGCGACTATTTCTAGACTGCGACTGACAACACTTACTTCTCTCTCTCTCTCTCTCTCTCTCTCTCTCTCTCTGCTTCAAAATTAACATAGTAACATCCCTGGTAACCGCACAGCTTTCACATTGTTAACAGGCAACATAACAAAAGGTTTCTAACATTCTGTATGCGCTTCAACTAATATTCCTTTTTTCTTTTTCTTTTTTCAAATTGACAAATACTGCACTGAACATGAGCACAGGTGCTTCATCATCTAATCCATTCCAAAATGGACAGGTCTTGGACAGATCTCAGTGCCGGTGGTTTACTTATACTTTACTTATTATGCAACAACACTTAAAGGAAAGCTGACGAGATTTGATAGCAGATACGTGCTGCAACAGATATTAGAAAGTTTCATGCTGATAACCGCCATTTCTAAAACGCCGGCCGCGTCTTGTTTCAAACAATTGACCATTCGCTGTTCAGTTAACATTATTCATATCCCCCTGCCTGAGAGAGAGAGAGAGAGAGAGAGAGAGAGAGAGAGAGAGAGAGAGGGGGGGGGGGGGCAAGCATTTTGGAAGCAGCATAAATGTAGTAGGAACACGTGCAGCTTAGCCATGTGCGATTTGGGGATGGGAGAGAGAGAGAGAGAGAGAGAGAGAGAGAGAGAGAGAGAGAGAGAGAGAGAGAGAGAGAGAGAGAGAGAACGAATGAACGAACGAGCGAAGCTTATTGCTATTAAGCTGCACTGCCCGTTTAGCAAATCGGTGCGATTGACAAAACGCGACACGACACGATCTCATTGTCATGGAAACCACAGCAATGCTGCTTTTTTTTTTTTCTCTTCATATTACATGGCAAAGTTGTAAATGACAAAGTGTCCCTGATATGTGTACACAATCCGTTCAGCGAAGGACCGTCACCCCAGGTAGAATTGGACCAGGCCGAGGAGAGCGTGCAACCGCCGCACAGCACGTGCTTGAATCTCAGCGTGCTGTGTGTTGCTGGCACATCTTCCTTTCCGCAGGTGGGCCAGTTTGACACGTTCCTCAGATGGCATGTTCCAGTGTTCTTGTGTAATATACCAGAACACACAGTCGTCCTCCGTATTCGGCGCGCAGGAATATTCTAAAACAATGTCGTCTGACTCGCACAACAACACATCGACACCATCTGACTTTTGAAGCACAACCTTTCTAAACGCTATGTTCCTGTGCTTATCTCTGTGCCTGCCGATCTGTCAAAGTGGCAACGTAGTCCTTCACAATTCCCGTGTCAAAGCCTGCTACTGTGCGCGCGCGCGCGCGCGCGCGCGTGTGTGTGTGTGTGCGCGCTTCTGTGTGTATGTGTGCACGCACGTGTGTGTGTGTGTGTGTGTGTGTGTGTGTGTGTGTGTGTGTGTGTGTGTGTGTGCCTGCATGTATGTGCTCGTGTGTGTGCGTGTGCAGAAGTGCGCGCGCGCGCGCGTGCGTGCGTGTGCGTGTGTGTGTTTGTGTGTGTGTGTGTGTGATTTGTGGGTTTGTGTGAGCACACACACACGTATCTGCATATATGATATATGTGTTTATGTGTCTTTATATGTGGGTGTGTACGCATGTGCGTGTGTATATGCATTTGTGCGTTCATGTGTATGCGTGTATGTGCGCACTCGTGTGGGTGTGGACGTGCACATGCACGCATCTGTATATATGTGTGCGTAGGAGCGAGCGGACGTATGCGCGCATGTTAGTTTC
>CM065739.1:52701717-52709217 GCA_033310375.1 Conus canariensis
CCACTGCAGTGGCTGTACCCCCACCCCGCTCATTCCGGCCCCAGTCCACAGTTAACACCCTGGCTTGTCCCGCCGCAGGCCCCTACACCGGCAACCCACAGGAAGAATCAGTGTCAAGTCAAGAGACAACCCACCGGAGAAGACTCCTCCCCGCTGCCAAGCCACGTAACGTCGTTGGGTGTTCAGTGGCGCCTGTTCTGATAAACATACACAGTCTACCACCTATCTGGCCCCCAGCTACTGACGACAGTAATTGCTTAGTCGCTGAGCGAGCGTGAGTGAACATCGCCTTCAAAAGGGTGCCAACCCATTCGTCCCACGACATTTCCCATGAATTCGACGATATCGGCAACCTCGACATGAACTCGTCATAGTAGAGCAATAGACATAGAGAAGAAATTGGCACGGCAGCTTATAAAATTAAAAAAAAAAAAAAAAACTGTAACTGTGCCCTCTCGGAAGAGACAAAGGAAGCAAACGACTTGTCCATATTGTTAAAGTCAAAGGGAACAAACAAATTACATGACAAAACGCGACGCGTTTCGACCTCTTAGGTCTCTTCCAGGCAAGCTTTAAACAGCATTCAGGCTGCGTTCAACGCCCTTTTTTCCCCCCACCAAACAACCTGCCTTCACGGCTTATATTCAATGTCATACAGCTAGAGCCCCAGTGACATTTGTGTTACTAACCCACATGAACTAATGACGTGTCATCTTCATCGACGTACACGCCCTCGTGTAACATGGTCCAAAGGGCAATTGTCGCATGAGACCGAACGGTTAGGTCGACGACCAGCAGCTGCAAAAATAAAGCATAAGACGGACACAGACAAGGTGGCGGTTCCTTATCGGCTTAGCGGTCGAGCACCAAATTCGCTGTCGGACGTTCCTCTGGAGCTCAACAACAACAGTGCTACACAAAATTAGTACAGCTGGAGGCGAGACACTGAGGCGGAGCTGAAACAACACGGGACCAACTGGACTGGAATGACCAGAACAGCCCAGAACAGAGTGCGATGGCGAAGGGTCGTCGATGGCCTATGCTCCACCGGGAGCGATGGGCATAATGATGATGATGAACTCTCAAAGACAGGATGGGCGAGCAAGCGAGCGCGCGCGCGCGCGCGCGCGCGAGAGAGAGAGAGAGAGAGAGAGAGAGAGAGAGAGACAGAGACAGAGAGAGAGAGAGAGAAGGCACAAATAATCTTTTGGAACAAAAAAAGAAAACATTGAAAGATGCACTATGTAAAACAAGGAAATATGAATGCAATCCATGATACAATCTTTTGGAACAAAACAAAACAAAACAAACAAAACCATTGAAAGATGCACTATGTAAAACAAGGAAATATGAATGCAATCCATGAAACAATCTTTTGGAACAAAAAAAAAACAAAAAAAACCAAACAAAACCCCAACAAAACAAACCCATTGAAAGGTACACTGTGTAAAACAAAGAAATATGAATGCAATCCATGATACAAATACGAAAGAGAAAGAAAAAAAAAACACGCAAATTAAGAACAAATTCAGTAAGGTAACTTTGTTTAAAAAACAACTGAACGTAGTAGCCATGATTATGCCCCTTGTTCATTCAGGTTAAAACATTGCCACTGAAAACAGCAAGAAAGAGGAAAGCACAGGCGACTATGTAAACCTGCGTGACTTATGTTTCAGATTAATCACTTGGAGTTTATGTGCATATAAATGAATATTCAACGTTATGTACATATACACTGCACAAAAAGAAACGCATATTTTTTTCGCTGAAAATATTAAGGAAAATTTCGACAGAAACATGCCCCGTATAGCAGAGAACTCTGTCCAGTGTGAATAGTCAGACATAATGAATAGACATAACAGTAGACTGATGTCTTATTTCTTCTGTGGTTGTAATATTTTGAATGCTAAATGACGCATGAAATGACTGAAATAAAAATATGCGTTTCTTTTTGTGCACAGTATATTTTGTACCATTCGTAGCTTGTGTAACCTACCTTGTATCCAGTATCTTTTGGAATATTCTCTGGGTAAATTTATCAAATTATCACAGAGTGACACACACACACACACACACACACACACACACACACACACACACACACACACACACACACGCCACCCCCAGCCGTTCACACGTGCGATCCCTTGTTATAGATCCATCCCCTTATCCTAAACGAATCGTCTTGATCTAAGCGTTCAACGCCTTATTTTGCGCCGATATTCAAGGTGTGTGTGTGTGTGTGTGTGTGTGTGTGTGTGTGTGTGTGTGTGTGTGTGTGTGTGTGTGTGTGTTGTGAGTGTGTGTGTGTGTGTGTGTTGTGGCTCGTGCATTTATGTGTGAGTGTGTGTGTGTGTGTGTGTGTGTGTGTGTGTGTGTTGTGTGTGTGTGTGCGCGCGCGCGCGCGTGTGTGTGTGTGTGTGTTATCAGTCTGTCTGTCTGTCTGTCTGTCTGTCGCTCTATTCTCTTGTCAGTTGCATGGAACTTGATAACTTGGCACTTCATCCACAAACGTCTGAAATTATGTTGTGGACACGGCAAAAGGGTCAATTAGAACAAAAGAAAAGGTAAATTAGAAGGAGCCAAAAGTCTTCAGTCCATAAGAAAATATCAGACGACATTGATTCTCATAGATCACTTAGTGTCACTCCATCCACACATTTGGGTCAGATCAAGTTTCAGGTTTATCTGTGGAAATATTGAAGGCAATATTGGTGTCACTCCATCCACACATTTGGGTCAGATCAAGTTTCAGGTTTATCTGTGGAAATATTGAAGGCAATATTGGTGTCACTCCATCCACACATTTGGGTCAGATCAAGTTTCAAGTTTATCTGTGGAAATACTGAAGGCAATATTGGTGTCACTCCTTCCACACATTTGGGTCAGATCAGGTTTCAAGTTTAGCTGTGGAAATACTGAAGGCAATACTGGTGTCACTCCATCCACACATTTGGGTCAGATCAGGTTTCAAGTTTAGCTGTGGAAATACTGAAGGCAATATTGGTGTCACTCCATCCACACATTTGGGTCTGATCAGGTTTCAAGTTTAGCTGTGGAAATATTGAAGGCAATATTGGTGTCACTCCATCCACACATTTGGGTCAGATCAGGTTTCAAGTTTAGCTGTGGAAATACTGAAGGCAATATTGGTGTCACTCCATCCACACATTTGGGTCAGATCAGGTTTCAAGTTTAGCTGTGGAAATACTGAAGGCAATATTGGTGTCACTCCATCCACACATTTGGGTCTGATCAGGTTTCAAGTTTAGCTGTGGAAATACTGAAGGCAATATTGGTGTCACTCCATCCACACATTTGGGTCAGATCAGGTTTCAAGTTTAGCTGTGGAAATACTGAAGGCAATATTGGTGTCACTCCATCCACACATTTGGGTCAGATCAGGTTTCAAGTTTAGCTGTGGAAATATTGAAGGCAATATTCCCACTCCGCAGCATGAAACGTTCTTTGGATTAAGGTACTTGGACATTGTGTTATTTCCGTAGGCAGTTTTCTTTCCCTGCTCACATTCCAACTGATGTTGATGATGATGCCTCAACTGTTTGGGATCCAGCATGTCAAACCGTCTGCAAACATCTCAAAACTGTGTACAGGCGTCCTTTCAACACCCCCAGCCTTTTTACATCTCCTCTGGAAGTAAACGGCTGTAAGGGACTGAACATTTTTCCCTTTAAACAGCAACGACTTTTCTTGTTTTTCAACTATGGTCTCCTTACACATCTTGAAATGAGGAATAACCTTGCACTGCATTGCCTCAGTGAGGTGTTTTCAGGACAAGACGTTGGAAATCCAAGTCCGATATTATCCGACCCACCCAGGACCTGATCTCTTCCTGATCCTGTCTCACATGCTCAGGTGGAAAGCCGTGGAGTGAACTCCTATAGATAACCGAAAATCATTGATCGTCGCTCCAAAAAAGCTGATCGATCACTCACGCGAAGTGAAACAGCTGTGAATGCCTTTCGTAGGCTGGCGGTGCTACAGTCAGTAACACATTTGTTACAGGCAAAAAGTTTGCGTCAAAAACCAATTTCCGCTTTTGTTAACAGGCTTCAGGTTTTCTTTGAAATCTGTTTCTGCGGGTAAATCAATTCAGTGTGTAATTCAGTGTGTGTGTGTGTGTTGTGTGTGTGTGTGTGTGTGTGTGTGTGTGTGTGTGTGTGTGTGTGTGCGCGTGTGCACGCGCGTATGTATGTGATGTTTCGATGAACTGGCCGGCATTTGTTGAAGCCATGGGTGGATGGAGAACGGGGAGACTGGATCCTGCAAAAGCCACTGTCCTTAGCGATAAAGGCTGGCCCAAGCTCTTTTATAGCTAACTATGACAGTAAGGGTTTTTTTTTTTTTTTTTTTTTTAACGTGATCCGTCACCCAAGGAGTAGCGCATGGTCATACCTCTTTTCCCAAGAGACTATGACATCACTTCAAGGAGGTAGGTAAGGCAGGCTTCTGTCACAGGTTTATGCATGTTCCGCCGTTTCCATGATGTTTTTATTCCTAACGTGTCTTGCAGTGATGTTAGGATAGCTGATGGTTTTTTTTATTTTTTATTTATTTATTTTTTTATATTGTTTTAGCTTTCACATAGGACACGGATAAGGCATAGTAGTGTGTCAGGAATTTCGCCCAGGTTTTTTTTGTTGTTGTTTGTGAATTTGTCGGTGTGTTTGTTTGGTTGTTAGGGGACTGTGTCGACGGAAAGTAGATATCCTTGACTCTGACTCTGAATCTCTCTCTCTCTCTCTTCTTCATCTTCTTCTTCTTCTCTGTCTGTCTGTCTGTCTGTCTGTGTGTCTGTCTATGTCTGTCTGTCTCTTTTCTCCCATGCCTCTCTCTCCTCTCTCTCTCTCTCTCTCTCTTAGCGGAGCACTATCATGATATGATTGTTGTTTCCTGCTATATTGTTCCCGAAGGAGGCCCTTCATACAACCATACTTATTTGAAAAAAAAAAAGGCATTCATATCCTTGAACAAAACGTCCATCTGTGTATAAACACTGATGGTGTATATGATTATGATGGTGTGTGGTGAAATGAACGCGCGAACAGGAGAGAGAGAGAGAGAGAGAGAGAGAGAGAGAGAGAGAGAGAGAGAGAGAGAGAGAGAGAGAGAGAGATAGGCATGGGAAAAAAGAGACAGACAGACAGAACAAACAACAACAAAAAATTCTAGCAGCGAATAAGAGTTGAGGACATTTGGAATCATGTGCCAGGTGTTGACTGTGAGGATGAAGACGCAGAATGTGCGATACGTTCATCAAAAGATAATGTCATGAACAATTTTGGTAAATCGCTGCTAGAAATTTTGTTGTTTGTTTGTTTGATTGAGTCATAGTCAGTGGATGTTGTGGAAAAGATACCAACGGCGAGTTTGCTTTTGTATTAAAATGGTTAAAAAAAACTACAAACACCTGGAGTAAGTGCAAAATATATTTCGCTTTATTTAAAGCTTCTTCAGTTGCAACCATGGACCGAACACACTTGCTTTTGTATTAAGTCAGCGGTGCAGTGTTGTTGATTATTTCATCGTATCAAAAGAATGGTTACAGTATTACGATGTACATGTACATGTTGTGTGATAACTTATACTCTTGGCATCTTCCGGTTGAACTGTTTTTGAACAAAAGTTCACCGGTAATTACTATGCATCATGGGCAAAGAGAGGAAAAATTGTATGGTCAAATGATTACGTCGAAACTTAACAACTAGAATCTGAAGAGTTAAAGGATCTTTTGGAACAAGCGTATTAGAACCTCAGTGTGAATGTCGACAGTGCTGCGGAGATATATACTGACGCCGTGTGGGTGTGTGTGTGTGGTGGGGGGGGGGGGGGGGGGGGGGGGGGGGGGGGAGGGGGGGGGGTTCAGCATGTATGGTGAGATTAGTGGGCGGAAATGAAAAAAAAAACTTCACCGACTGGTTTGATACTGAACATAAACATTAGAGGAAGGTTGTCAAAAGAATGTTACGAAGTTGTCGTAGGGCTAAATCATTCGAGCATAAAAAGCACAAGAGGCGTTTGTTAATGAAAGAAAGGAATACTCTGGCATGAAAAAGAAAGAGAGAAAGAAAGAAAAAAAAAAAAAAAAAAAAAGGGATGAAAACAACATCAACCAATTGAAAAAGTCAGTAAATTATCCGAAACGTTTTTGGTCAAAGATAAGGACTATCAATGAGAAACGCATGATATATAATGAAGTCAACAGTCATCAATGGTTACGACCAGCTTTTCAAGGTTTTTAACCATTTTGATAGTTGTGATCATGACGACATGGAACCAGGTGAGTTATTTTTGGAAGACATTTTAGAGCTGCGCTTTAAAAGATCCTATCACCAAACAGGAAGTTATAAATGATATCCATAATCTGAAATGTGGAAAAAAGTACTTTTGCTTGATTTTCTTTTTTCTTTTTTTTTTTTGTTGCTTTTTAAAAATTTTGTTGTTGTTGCTTTTTTTTTTTTTTTGCTTGATTTTCTTGTAACTTTGTTTAATTCTGTTTTTGACAAAGGGATATTTCCAACAGAATGGTCCAAATCAATTATTGATCCAATTCATAAAAAGGGAGACCCAAACAATCCAGATAATTATAGAGAAATAGCTCCGACAAACGTGATCAGTAAAATTTACAGGCATATACTGAACAAAAGATTAAGCGTCTGGTCTGAAAATGAAGCAAAAATAATTGAAGAACAAGCAGGCTTCAGAAGAAACTACAGAACAGTCGATCATATTTTTTCCATTAAACGCGATGGTGCAAAAATATCTTTTTCAAAGTACTATATTTGTATTGCTCATGTAGACTTCAAGAAAGCCTTTGATTCTGTTAACCGAAATATCCTATGGAGCGTTGTAAGAAAAGCGGACATTAATTGGAAAGTATGCAAAGCTCTCAAAAGAATCTATGTTTCAGTACTATCTTGTGTTCGTGATAAGGGTATGTATTTTAAAATATTTAATTGCCCTCGAGGTGTCAACCAAGGATATTTACTGAGCCCTCTGCTGTTTTCTTTTTTTTTTTTTAATCAACGAGTTAGTAATAGATGGTATACAAATGATCCCGAACGCTGTCGAGATTTCCCTCATGCTATTCGCAAACGACTCATTCTGATACAGTTGTTGGTCTCAAACCAATCAGTGTTAAAGGAGCAGACAGATTGGATCTAACAGCTAATCTTGAAAAAACAAACAAACAAGTGTCATTGTATTCAGAATGGGCGGTCATCTTTCCAGACATGAAAAATAGTTATATGGAGGAATAGAAGTAAAAGTAACAAATAATTAGGAATGATATTTACAACTAAGTTAAGTTTTAATATGGGATGGGCAGAAACCTACAAGAAGAGAAGGAAAGGTGTAATACAGATTCTAAGGTCATTAAGGAAATTAAATTCGATCGAATCATCTATATCTGGAAACGTGTTGATTCACAAATCGAACCTATGTTAACATATGCATCAGAAGTTTTTTTTCGGTGATTTT
>CM065739.1:52714217-52741717 GCA_033310375.1 Conus canariensis
CCCCCCCCCCCCCCCCCCCACTCCCCCCCTACCCCTACTAATCTGTTCCAAGTATTCATGAAGGAGAGAGAGAGAGAGAGAGAGAGAGAGAGAGAGAGAGAGAGAGAGAGAGAGCATGCACAGATCCCATATGCAAACAGCATTGTACACTGTTTCGGAGTTTAGGTGCGTGCGTGCGTGTGTGCGTGCGCATGCACGCATGTAGTTGGGTGTTTGTGTGCGCACACAAAAGTGCGTATGGTGTATCTGTATATGTGAGTGTGTGCATGCATGTGTGCGTATGTATTTGTGTGTGTGTGTGTGTGTGTGTGTGTGTGTGTGTGTGTGTGTGTGTGTGTGTGTGTGTGTGTGCGCGAGTGCCGGGGAGGATAAGGAGGAGAGGGGGGAGGGGCTCGAAATAGGGTCACCACCACTAGCTAAAACCATAACAAGTGATATGACCAGTGCTGCGTTCAGGCGTAAATCTTTGGCAGCCTCTGTTACAAAAAAAAAAAAAAAAAAAAAAAAAATGTCACTGGCAGATGATGATTTCCAAAGTGGACAGAAAATGAACGGATGGGTACAGATAAACCAGTTGTTTGTTTTCTTATTTGTACATATATGCACCCATCCAACATTAAGTAGTAGAGACAGTCCACTCGTGTGGTTGGTGTGTGTGTGTGTGTGTGTGTGTGTGTGTGTGTGTGTGTGTGTGTGGTGTGCGTGCGTGATAGCATGCATATATAGTGTATGTGCGCGTTTGTTTATTTCGATTGTATGCAAACATTTAAATAATTTTTTTCGTTCCATTTTGCAGGACGTGTGGCGGACAGTTCACTGAGGTGGCTTTTTGTTCAGAGATCTCCCCCTGTGTTGACCTACTGGTCCCAGTTTGACACCTTGTTCTCCCATTTCGCCAACAGCAGCATGGATGGCACTGATGACATGAAGCAACAGAGACAGCTGTTTGTTGATGCTCTTCACAACTACTGCTCAGGTGAGAAGACTGAAGATGGGGATGAACAGAAAGATTCTCTGCCGAAAGAAAAGACTCAAGTTTTCAGTAGGACAGCTGAAACTTTTGATTTCTCCGGTGAAAAAGTATTCTTGTGAAACCCTACACTTTGAGTTTTTAAGATGTTCGCATCAGCTTCTCAAACTTATTCCATGCAGAGAAGCACTCTGTTGACTCGTTCACACTCTTCATACCTCAAGAGACTTGCTTCTGCATTTAGCATGGGTAGTGGTTTGAACCAGTCAGGTGTCCATGAAGAGTACTTGTAGCAAAATATGACAGAATCTGACAGAATTTGAAAGACGTGTTACACTAATGATAGATGAAATCCTCCTTGCACATCAGTTGTCATACAAAGAAGGGCAAACTTGAAGGCTCTGCTACTGATTCATGTTCAGGGGTCAATGAGGCCAGCACAGCTCAAGTAGTCATGATATCTTCTTTGTTGTCACAAAGCAAAGATGTCGCTGCTATTGTACCTGTGAGAAACATCAACGCCAAACTATTACATGATATGATTATGCAAGTTTTGGAATTGCTCCACAGTGCTGGGTACATTGTAATCTGTGTCATCTCAGACAACAACAGAATAAACAGGAAGGCTTTCACATCAATGGGTGGGGGTGCACTTCAGACTTCAATTGAAAATCCCTTCAAACCTTCAGAAAGACTGTTTTTTTTTTTTTTGGTATAGTGCATTCATTGAAGTGCATTAGGAACAACTGGCTTGCACACAAAGATGTAGAAAAACCTTTTTGTGTTTCCACCACTACACAGCTGTGAAGATACCATTCTCAAAGCGTCCTTTTCACATATTAAGAAGCTGTACTGTGAAGAACAATCATCAACTGTTAAAATTGCTCCTGCTTTGAATCAGAAGCGCCTGTGTCCCACATCAACTGAAAAGCAAAATGTCGAGCTGATGCTGAAAGTCTTCGATCACAGAAACATCACAGCACTGGAGCATTTTGAGAAAAGATGGCAGACAGAGGAACCAGGCAATTTCTGGACATAATTGTAAAATTATGGAACTTTGTCAATGTCAAACATCCCTTCAAGAACATCAGAGTAAGACATGAAGACTGCAGAAGTATCACCATCTCCTTCTGATAGAAACATGCAGTTCACTGCCCGAATGATACAGTGTGGCTGCGCGGCTGGCAGAAGCGGAACCTGAAGCCAAGAGAAGGAACCCTGTCGACTGTAACCATGACAGCACTGGACCACACTCTGTCAGCACTCACTGATCTGACTTCTTACTTGTTAAAAGAAAAACAATTCAACTATGTCCCGCTTGGCAAGTTTCAGACCGACAACTTGTAGTTCAGATTCAGCCAGTACAGACAAATGAGTGGGTGCAATATTTTCATATTCAGGTCCAGCAGCTGCTGAGAAGGACTGAGAAAAAAAAAACCACCTCAAGCTGATGAGCGTTTTGAACCTGTCTATCTAAAAGACATCATTGAACCTCTGGACGAAGCAAAGACCAAACTAGTTACATCTTCAAATGAAGATGTAAATAAATTCCTGCCTATCTTACGAGACTGTGACAATGTTGAACTGACTGGTGAGCAGTGGAAGGCTTGGGTCTGTGTCTCTGGCTGCTGTGTTGCAAAGGATTTACGGCAGACAGACTGTCGGGGATGTCAATCTGACCTCAGACTGGACTGTAAACTTCAGGTGGAGGCTACAGAGGACTGCTACACCTACCTGTCGGCATTTGACAGGGTAGGATCAACATGGCCTTCAGACTCTGCAGCTGAAATCGTCACTCAGGTATTCGCCATTTTCCAGCTGTTGACAGGCACACCCAAACAGGAGCAAGGGTTTCTGTCTTGCAGCAGCCAGAGAGAACTCATCCTGACCTCGGCCATGCACCGTCTCTCAGACCCGGGCATGACACCACACCATTGTGAGGAGTGTGGCATGGATTGCAGTCAGCTGGCTGTTAACTGCTGCCGACCAGCTGTGAATATATTCCTGAACAATTATACCAGACTGTTCTCTGACAAGGCATCAACCAGCAGCACCACACGCAAAGTGAAGACGTTCACCAAACGTGTTCGATGCTTTTTCACCCCGGCAACATCATAGTTAAGGTAGGCAATTCGTTTTCAAACTAACATGTTCTTGTCCTGTACTTTGGTACAGTTTGTCTGCACCTTTGGCGGTAACTAACCCCCTCTTTTTCTAAAATGTGACCTGTTTTCACAAAATGAATCTTAAGGTGAAAATAACAGATTTTAGGATATTGTGGTTTTCAAAATGTCCAGATTATTACCTTTCTTTTCATATGAAATTTATCATTCTACTCCTAAAAATAAGGAAGTTATGGGTGTTTGAAGTGTGTAACATAGCAAACGGCCATTTTGAGAAAATCAAGTTTGAAAATTTTCACCACTTCAGTGAAGTTTTACCATAGCAACAGGTATTTCTACTTCACCAATCTTTACCAAATTTTGTACCATGGTCAAACACATCATGCCACAATAGCACACAAAAATTAGTGTGAAAATATGTTGTAGTTGTCTTGTTATCTAAGTTTATATATCCCTTTTTCTGACACAAAAAGCATGCCGTGAGAGAAAAATAAGTGACTGAGAATACTGCATATTGATCTGCATACATACACAGGTCAGCTGCATATTTCAATCAAAGTTATTTCTAAACTATTAAATCTTGTATCAGTCATGCCAGGCTGTTAGATATAAATGGAAAAAGTCAGTTTTAAATGAAAAAATCTACATACCGAGCAGCAAACTTGTCCAAAGTAATCCAATGCAAACAATTTGAATGAAAGACACTTGCTGACACAAATCCTCTTTGAAATGTTCACAGCAACTTGTATTTAAGATTTCCTTTTTTTCCAAACTGCAACCAGCAGTTTTGTACACAAAAGAGGCGATTTTAAAAGAAAAAGGAACAGCAGTCAAGATACCACATCTGCACACTGTTACACATTGCCGTCATGATGCTGACCAGGGTCTGGGCACACAAGATGTCTGACATCCTCTCGAACATATTGCCGAATGTGCTGAAAGAGATATTGCTTGCGAGCATCACTCAGAAGAGGTGGTGGCATCACAGCAGGCACTGGAGCAAGTGCTGCATAATCTGCCAGAGTTGCAAGCTGAAACTGTTTCTCCTCATCAGCAATGGTAGTTTTGTAAAACACTGTGCCTGGATGTAAATCTGAAGTGTCCTACAGGCTTCATATTTTTCAGCTGTCTGTTGACTGGTGTCAGGTACTCCTGCCAGTTGTAGGTTGGAACAATCACAGTTCCATCCTCCCAGCCAACAAGCTGAGGTATATTTACCCTGGAGATTGGTGTGCTCAACTCAACTGTCCGGGCAAGGTCATCCAAACAGGAGATATCATCCTGTCTCTTGAAAACACTGTTTCAAGAGGCCAAAGCACCAATCGGGAGAAAATTTCGTGTGGCCAGGAGGCATAAAATTCAAGGTTATTTCAGAGTGAAGGCCCCTCTGAACATGCCACGCCATGTACCACAAGATATACTTGTTTTTGTTTTGACCTGAACAGTTGTCACAATGCAGAGCCACTTTTTTCTCTCCCAGGCCATAGTTTTCAAAGACATGGTGCAGGTAACTAATGACAGCATTGCTGCCCTTGCTGGTGCTCACTGCCTCATCAATTAGGTAGTTGACCTGCTGTGGGAGGCCTTCACAGCACACATAAAAAATGTCACATTTCCAGGGGGTTAAGAAATAAATTGGTCCAGGTTGTGCTGCCATGCTTGGAATATGCACCTGCTGCGCAGAGTCAAAGGAGTAGTGCATAGTATACTCCCCGGTGCTGGAACACGGCTGGGAAGGCTGACAGCATGGTCTTCTGCGTAATTGCAGATAAACTGCTTCACAGCTTCAGTGTCCTCAAACTGGAGACTTCTGGTGTTGTTTATGCGCCCACCACTTCTTTTTGTTGGTTGCACCAAGCCCTCGGTCTGGTAGTGCTTGCTTAGGCGTGTTAGTAGATTCTGACTAATTCTGAAACAATCATAAACAAAGTCATTAAAATAAATCCTTCTCACACATACACACACTAATAATAAGAATGATGATGATGATGATGATGATGATGATGATACTAATATAACAATAAATCATTTGTAATTGTTTTTGTTATGCAAAAGTAATTTGTATTAAAAAGGGTTAATTTGTGTACTCTCATCTGCCAGAAAGTGTGTGTGTGTGTGTGTGTGTGTGTGTGTGTGTGTGTGTGTGTGTGTGTGTGTGTGTGTGTGTGTGCGTGCGCGCACTCACAATCAATTTAAATCCTTTTCAGTTAGTACAAGTTCTACCATAAAATGTGAGTAGTGCTGCCATAGTTTTGGATGTAGCAGTATAACACATAATTTTTTTTTTAAAATAATGGCAGGCCACAAAAAAAAATCTAGAACTCGGATATATCAAACTGTTTGTTGGCTTACCCAAGCAGGAACAAAAATGCATGTTTGCATACAGTGCGGGACAGCAAACTGTAGGTGGACCTCACTCGTTGCAGTGCGGGACAGCAAACTGTAGGTGGACCTCACTCGTTGCCTGTCATGCTGCACTTTCCATTTGGAGCACTGGGTGTTTGGTCCTTTCCTCATGCATGAACTGAGAACCCCAAGGATGTACATTTCTTTGGCACGGTCTGCAACATGATATGCATTTATTATGCTTAATCGTATGCTCAGTATTATAATTCATATGCTTAATATTATGATTTAAAAACTTATAATTGAATCAAACACACACACACACACACACACACACACACACAAGAGTTACAAAGAATAAGTCTTACCATTATCAAAAAAAATATTAAGACAAAAAAATCATCAATTACAAAATGCACATCCTAACCGGACAGACAAAGTGAATAATCACCACCCTCACACACACACACACACACACACACACACACACACACACACACACACACAAAACACAGAGTTACAAATGAAAACAAACACTCTAATAAAAAAGGAGAAAAAGTGTTACTCAAATAAAGAAACATTAATTACAAAATACAAACTCCAATTTGAATGAGCCATTGGTTAAGACTAAAATGTAATTACTCCCCCCCCCCCCCACCCCCAACACACACAGAGCTCAGAGTTACAAATGAAAATAAAAACTATCATTTAAAAAAGAAGAAAAAGTGTTACTCAAATTACAAAATACAAACTTCAATTTGAATGAACAATTGATTAAGACTCTAATGTAATTATCCCCTCCCCCCCCCCCCTCACACACACACACACTGACTGAAACCACAGTCAGACTGACACATTACTGTACTGACATATCTCACACACAACACACACACACACACACACACACACACACACACACACACACACTCAAAGAGAGATCTATATTTCATTAATTTAAATAGCACCAACCTTTGTCCATGCCGTGCACCGAGAGCTGAAAGGCTGTAATTTCTTCAGGAGTAAACTGCCTGAGACAGCCTCTTCTGGGATCATCAGGGCATAGTGGGTCTGCCAGTTTAATCTGTACACGCCCATGTCCATTCGCCTTACATGAACGTGTCTGTGCTCTTTGTAGCATAGCTGGCACGCCGTTGTCGACATCCATATTACACTCTGCACCTTCTCTTGCTTCTTGTACGTGGACGAGGGGTTCGTCAACTTCTTCTTGTGTTGGGACAAGCTCCACGGAACCGACCGGCGAAGTTTCACAGTCATCGTCACTGTCAAGCGTGTCTTCGTCTTCATAATCACTTGCAGCGAAATATTCGGTCACCAGTTTGCCCAGTTCATCTTGATCTACTGCTGGTAAAGTTGAAGACTGACCAGCACTGAGCAAAAAAGACAGTCTTTCTTTGCAAATCGTGGTTTTCGAAGCCATGTTGTTCGCGGCGAAAGGTGTAAACAAAGATCGGTCAGCCAATCCCTACGCGCGATGTTCCTGCGGTTACCATGAAAAGTTCGTAACGCGATCTCTCATTGGTCTATCGGCTCGAGCTACTTCACTTTTTGTTTATGCCAAAGATTTCGAAACAGAGTTTCTGATTGGCTGATTTTCACGCAGTGAATGTGTGTCAAAGAAAGTAGAGTTCAATGACCTTTCCAACGAGAATCGGAAATGAAATGAGGCAGGGAACAGTAAACGATAAACAGTAAACAAGTTGGGTATTTTTTGCTCCCATAAGAAAACCTAACACAGAGTAACTTTTATTCAAGACTGGCACAGCCTTTTAAACTTGAATAAAGTCAGACAAATACATAGACGAACAATCTAATAGTGGGGGAAAAAACAAGCGCAGGCCAACAACTGAACTATCTTCATAGTAATGACTTGGCAAAGATTTGGACTTACGGAGGGGGGGGGGGGGGGGGGGGGGGGGTAATTTGAAGATGGAGAAACTGGGAACATGAAATTAAGAAAATATGTTACAGATATGAAAACTCTTCACTAGCTTCATAAGGGAACCATCGCAATCTCTTTTGAAGGCAGATATATTTGTATTGCCTGCTCCGAGGCCTTTCGTCCGCTGGGTCGGACTCATCAGGGAGACACGGCTGGTTGTGTCTGCGCTCCTGGCGTCAAATACAGACACACCACAGTCCATAATACTGTGGTGTTCTCACCACCAAGAGTGCAAAAAAGAATCCAATAGCACTCCCAAAGCAGCCAGCGAAGAGTAGTAAATGAAACCAAACGAAAGTGTGGGGAGGAAAAAGTTGCTGAAAAACTAAAGACATTATGCAAACAGTATAAAATAAAGGGGACAATCTTTGAGCCTACGCTTGAGGATCCACCCAAAGATGCAAGGGAGATCAAAAGACAAACACACAGACGGACAGAAACAAATACAAATAACCTCAATTTAATCAAAACAAAAATCGGAAATGAAATGAGGCAGGGAACAGTAAACGATAAACAGTAAACAAGTTGGGTATTTTTTGCTCCCATAAGAAAACCTAACACAGAGTAACTTTTATTCAAGACTGGCACAGCCTTTTAAACTTGAATAAAGTCAGACAAATACATAGACGAACAATCTAATAGTGGGGGAAAAACAAGCGCAGGCCAACAACTGAACTATCTTCATAGTAATGACTTGGCAAAGATTTGGACTTAAGGAGGGGGGGGGGGGGGGGGGGTAATTTGAAGATGGAGAAACTGGGAACATGAAATTAAGAAAATATGTTACAGATATGAAAACTCTTCACTAGCTTCATAAGGGAACCATCGCAATCTCTTTTGAAGGCAGATATATTTGTATTGCCTGCTCCGAGGCCTTTTGTTCGCTGGGTCGGACTCATCAGGGAGACACGGCTGGTTGTGTCTGCGCTCCTGGCGTCAAATAGAGACACACCACAGTCCATAATACTGTGGTGTTCTCACCACCAAGAGTGCAAAAAAGAATCCAATAGCACTCCCAAAGCAGCCAGCGAAGAGTAGTAAATGAAACCAAACGAAAGTGTGGGGAGGAAAAAAGTTGCTGAAAAACTAAAGACATTATGCAAACAGTATAAAATAAAGGGGACAATCTTTGAGCCTACGCTTGAGGATCCACCCAAAGATGCAAGGGAGATCGCTGGCTGCTTTGGGAGTGCTATTGGATTCTTTTTTGCACTCTTGGTGGTGAGAACACCACAGTATTATGGACTGTGGTGTGTCTCTATTTGACGCCAGGAGCGCAGACACAACCAGCCGTGTCTCCCCGATGAGTCCGACCCAGCAGACGAAAGGCCTCGGAGCAGGCAATACAAATATATCTGCCTTCAAAAGAGATTGCGATGGTTCCCTTATGCAGCTAGTGAAGAGTTTTCATATCTGTAACATATTTTCTTAATTTCATGTTCCCAGTTTCTCCATCTTCAAATTACCCCCCCCCCCCCCCCCCCTCCTTAAGTCCAAATCTTTGCCAAGTCATTACTATGAAGATAGTTCAGTTGTTGGCCTGCGCTTGTTTTTTCCCCCACTATTAGATTGTTCGTCTATGTATTTGTCTGACTTTATTCAAGTTTAAAAGGCTGTGCCAGTCTTGAATAAAAGTTACTCTGTGTTAGGTTTTCTTATGGGAGCAAAAAATACCCAACTTGTTTACTGTTTATCGTTTACTGTTCCCTGCCTCATTTCATTTCCGATTTTTGTTTTGATTAAATTGAGGTTATTTGTATTTGTTTCTGTCCGTCTGTGTGTTTGTCTTTTGATCTCCCTTGCATCTTTGGGTGGATCCTCAAGCGTAGGCTCAAAGATTGTCCCCTTTATTTTATACTGTTTGCATAATGTCTTTAGTTTTTCAGCAACTTTTTTCCTCCCCACACTTTCGTTTGGTTTCATTTACTACTCTTCGCTGGCTGCTTTGGGAGTGCTATTGGATTCTTTTTTGCACTCTTGGTGGTGAGAACACCACAGTATTATGGACTGTGGTGTGTCTGTATTTGACGCCAGGAGCGCAGACACAACCAGCCGTGTCTCCCTGATGAGTCCGACCCAGCGGACGAAAGGCCTCGGAGCAGGCAATACAAATATATCTGCCTTCAAAAGAGATTGCGATGGTTCCCTTATGCAGCTAGTGAAGAGTTTTCATATCTGTAACATATTTTCTTAATTTCATGTTCCCAGTTTCTCCATCTTCAAATTACCCCCCCCCCCCCCCCCCCCCCCTCCTTAAGTCCAAATCTTTGCCAAGTCATTACTATGAAGATAGTTCAGTTGTTGGCCTGCGCTTGTTTTTTCCCCCACTATTAGATTGTTCGTCTATGTATTTGTCTGACTTTATTCAAGTTTAAAAGGCTGTGCCAGTCTTGAATAAAAGTTACTCTGTGTTAGGTTTTCTTATAGGAGGAAAAAATACCCAACTTGTTTACTGTTTACTTTCCAACGAGGTACAACATGCTGGGGCCCTTTCAAGGGTGCTCTACACGAATGTTGATCAAAATCGTGTCTGCTTTTACCGTTTACCAAGGATCATCGCTACGGGTTCTCTACTTAAAACGCATTTTAAATACATTTTCCGATTGAATTATAAAGTGCTGATTACACGTATATGTAGTTTACAGATTAAATATTCCATTTTTGACGAAAAGTAAAAATTGACAAAATCGACCTGTCACACCTGTTCCGGGCCTCTACGCTTTTCGCTGCCTGCGAGTTAAGACTGATTTCGTGAAAACGGGTCACAAATGTTCTGTTCTGTTCACATACCCCCTCCCCTCTCTCTCTCTCTCTCTCTCTCCATATCTCTCTATCTCTCTCAAGTGTGTGTGTGTGTGTGTGTGTGTGTGTGTGTGTCTCGGTGTGTGTTTCGTAAGAGATTATTATACAGTTGAACTGATATTTTATTTTCAACTCTCTCTCTCTCACACACACACACACACACACACACACACACACACACACACACACACACACACACACCACAGAGTTACAGGTGCTTGTGTATATTGCATGTGTTTTAGATCGTCTATTACCCAGTGTCATGTCTTTTTTCATCCCCCCCCCCCCCCCCAATCACACACGCTCTCTCTCTCTGTGGCTATCTATCTATCTATCTATCTGTCTGTCTGTCTGTCTGTTTCTGTCTCTCTGTCTGTCTATCTGTCTGTCTCTCTCTGTCTGTCTCTCTCTCTCTCTCTCTCTCTCTCTCTCTCTCTCTCTCTCTCGCTCTCTCTCTCTCTCTCAGAGACCATCTCTGTGAATTTATCATTTAACAATATGAAGAAAACTACAGAAAGTTTGGATGTGATTTCTGTGTTTGAGAACTGACCCCCCTCTCACATCTGTCTGTCTGTCAGCTCTCTCTCTCTCTCTCTCTTTCTGAGACCATCTATACGGAGTTGTTCTTTTTAACATGTAGAAAAGAACTGGATGAAGTTTGAGAGCTGACCTGTGTTTTGGTTCTGCACACATGAAACCAATATTAGATTAAAAACGTCACAAAGAAGTTTCGGTACTTTCTGTTTGTTAATTAACAAAGCCTGCATAAACTAAGAAAGCCTTGGCGACAATGCTTCATCATCAGCCGAAAAAGAACAGTCCGCTGCGTTCTGAGTCTAGGTTCGCGAGCGCTGCGAGCCACAGGCAATCGTCTCTTGTCGTGACGTCACGCCGCGCTGTGTCGGGCCATTTCTATTTCGGGGGCCACGCGGATATTTGGCCTACGCATTAGCCCAACGCGCTGGTCAGACCTCGAATACCTACCTACTTTTGTGTGTGTGTGTGTGTGTGTGTGTGTGTGTGTGTGTGTGTGTGTGTTGTGGATGTACACGTGTGTGTATGATGTGTGGGCATAGGCCCATGTGTGTGCATGGGCACATGTGTGTGTGTGTGTGTGTGTGTGTGCGCGCGCGCGCACGCATGTGTGAGTGTTGTGTGTGTGTGTGTGTGTGTGTGTGTGTGTGTGTGTGTGTGCACATGTGTGGATGTGTGTGCTTGTGCAGAAGTGCGTGTGTGTGTGTGTGTGTGTGTGTGTGTGTGTGTGTGTGTGTGTGTGTGTAATTTGTGGGATTGTGTGAGCACACGTATCTGCATAATAGCTATATGTGTACATATCTGTGTGTATGTGTGTGTCTTTGTATGTGGGCGTGTGCACGTGTGCGTGTGTGTGTGTGCATTTGTGCGCTGATGTGTATGCGTGTGTGTGCGCGCGAGTGTCGGTGTGGACGTGCTGTAAAGTAACAGAAACAGAAAACCATTCTGTGCATGTTTGCCCCCTTTGTGATGAAACAAGATCCAAATACAGCCCCTCAAAGTACACCTTCTAAAACGACACCGGAAATTTTGTTAAAAATCTTTCTGCTGTAAAATCTCAGATCAGATGAAAAACGTTAATCTCATTCAGAAATTCAAGGACCACCTCAGGTGGAACACCTCTGAACAAGGAAAACCTTGGATTTCCGAAAGAGATTAACGGTTTTTTTTTTTTTTTTTTTTTTTTTTTTTAAATCTGATCTGAGATTTTACAGTGGAAAGATTTTAAACAAAATTTTCGACGTCTTTTTAGAACGTGTATTTTAAAGGGCTGTGTGAAAGAATGACTCGTGAGTTGACTTCAACGTGGTGACAGCCCTGATATGGCCCTTTGCGGTCGGCTAGGCTGTAAGCAACATTACCTTACCTTATCTGGCGATACTCTCTGCCTACTGTGGCTCAGTAGATATGGTGTAGCATATATGGACTATCCCGCACGCAATTAACACCTCGATAAAACTCATGTTTTCTTGGTGTCGTCGAACATTTGTAGCGAACGTTCCGACCTGTTTGAACAAACCCGCGACTTGATATCGCAGCGGTGAGTGTATGTGCGGGGAGGGAGGGGGGTAGGGAGGCTAGAGGGGGGGGGGGGTGGTGGTCAGGTGGGGGGTGGGGGGGAGTGGTCAGGTGGGGGGTGGGGGGTGGTCAGGTGGGGGATGGGGGGGGGGAGGAATGCAGCTAGGTCATGGGTGTGGATGTGTGTGTGTGTGTGTGTCTCCACGACTGTCGAGTGGCCAAGCAATGCGCTGGTGACGTGAGAGAGTGCGTGCGAAGGGACAGGCGAACGTGGTCCTTGGCTACTTTCATTCCCCGTCTTGAATGACAGAAGACAGGACTACTAACGGGCGTTGTTTCGGTAAGTTTCTATCATTCGTTCCTTTTTTTTTTGGGGGGGGGGGGGGGGGGGAGGGAAGGGAGCCTGTGTTGTGTTGTCTGTTTTTTTTTTGTTTTTTTTTTATTGTTTGTTGCTTGCAGAGTGAAGGTGATGGTGGTGGTGGTAGCGGTGGTGGTGGTGGTAGTGGTGTGTGTGTGTGTGTGTGTGTGTGTGTGTGTGTGTGTAAAATATTTCATTGATACGCTGCCTCCTTACTTAACCTTTTTTTTTTTTTTTCCATTTTTGAGTTCACGTTGTGTTTGTTTGTTTGTTGTGTGTAGTAGTACGGTACGTTGTGGTGATGGTGGCGGTGGCGGTGTGTGTGTGTGTGTGTGTGTGTTTCAAATATTTCTTTGACACGTTACCAACCTATCTCTTTGAAAAAGGTCACACCCACACTGACCGAGCACTCACAACAGCAATCAATCACGTGATCCCCATGCATAGGGACAAAATAGCCAGCACCGCCAATATTCCACGGAAGGTTATAATCACAAAAAGCAGAGGCACTGGGATCCTGGAACAAATGATCATGACTTTTCTGCACTGATGTAATTTTCCTGTGTTGGCACTGAATGAAAAAAGGTTAAAAAAAAAAAAACTAGCCACAGACAGAACACGCATTAAAAAGGTAATGATGAAAGGTTTCTAAAACAACATCTTCAGAACGATTGTTTTACTCAGTGTAAACTGGCTTCAGCTCGAACAATTGCATAACGCTTTATTTAAGAACTGTCTTGCCGAGTATAAGCAATTTAACTACAAAGGAGTTATACCTGGAAGATGTATAGGGGACAACAAGATTAGTGCATGATACACTTTTTTTTTTCTCAAGTGATCAGGGTTCTCGTTCAGGAATTTACCACACGAATTACATTTTTGAAATCCGTTGGTACGGCCCATACTGGAGTACGCGGCATCTGTCTGGGACCCCTACACTGCCAAAGACATCGGCAGAGTGGAAAAGGTGCAGCGTCGAGCTGCCCGCTGGGTGGTCAACAGGCATCGCCAAACATCCAGCGTGGAAGACATGATGAGGCAGCTGCACTGGACCCCTGTCGCAGACAGGAGGCGCACAGCGAGACTTGTAACCCTCTTCAAGTACCACTATGGAGAGGTTACCATCAACACCCCTTACAGGCCGACCCCCACCCCACCCCCACCCCCGACAATCCCACCAGTCATCCTATCTCCTTCCTTCCTGTAAGACCAAGTACAGGAAATATTCCTTCCATCTGAGGCCATAACATCATCCTCAGTGGAAAGCTTCAAATCCCGGATCTAATGCCCTTTCCCCTCCCCTCTCCCACCTGCCCCTTCCCCTGCCCATTTCCCGTCTCCCCCTAAACATGGCCGTGTCCACTGCTCCCCCTCCCCACCCCACCCATCCCCTTTCTCCCCCTTCTGCCCAACCCCATTGTCAACACTTTATAGCTGATCTTCTGGGCAGCATATTTCCACTGATACTGCTACCGGAGACCCCCAAAATGTCAGAACCTTCAAAATGATGAAGGTGGACATTAAATGAAAGAAGAAGAAGAGATGGGGAAGGAAGATTGTACGTACTGTTACAAAAATTATCATTATTACACTGGGAATATGATACTTTACAAGATTCTTCGTGATTTTATACACACAGCTTTATTAAAGTGTCATTTAAGATTAACTTGCACAGAGAAATATGATATTCCAAAGATATAACCTTTGATGGATTTCGAAAAGAAGTCTTCGATAGAATTACGTGGCAATTAAAAAAAAAAAAGTTTCAGATTTTCAAAGTTTGTTTCAGACATTTAGAGATGCATTAGATTTTTCTACAGTGACATTAAAACTTGTGCTGAAGCGAATAGAAATTACACAAACTGGCTTGAAATCTAAATGGGCGTAAGATAAAGGGAATCTTGTCTACCCAATATGTGAAGAACGCAAAAAAGCATTTATAACACCATTCTGCACGAACATGATTTTCTGTTGTTGGTTTGAAACGAGTATCCTGCAACAAATACATTGCATATGACTTTCCTCTTAAATAATTAAACACGTCTCTTCGCTCTTGTGGTTAGGCCAGACCCTGCCAAATCTGGGATACATTGGTTATTTTGATGCTCATATTGAGACCGGGATGTAGTATGGGTCACACCATTATTTGAACACATTACATACTATTATTTGAACACATTACCATACTGACATATGAAATCGAAGTAAAATGAACATCAGAGCGAATCGCGTTTAAGTCAAAAACAACAGTTGCTCTGCAGAAGACATTTTTTCAGCCCAATTCAGATGAGAACATTTTAAACACAGCTATACACAATGGAGAAAAGAGAGAGAGAGAGAGAGAGAGAGAGAGAGAGAGAGAGTAGTATTACATGTTGAAAAAGACCCCTATAGGGATGGGGATGGAATGTATGACGTCATAGGAAGTGACGTCAGCGGAAATGACCTCATACGGGAAGTGACATCACCCGGAAATGACGCGATACAGGAAGTGACACCATCCCGGAAGTGTCACAGGAAGTGACATCCATCGGAAATGACCTCATGCCGGAAGGACACTCTCGTCCAGCGTGTCGTGACCTTAAAGCGGAAATCAAACGGCCCTGACCTTTTTTTTACCTGTTGACTACGCAGTTTTGTTGGGGTATCGTTTCATAAGGGGCAGCCACTCCCTGAGTCACCCAATTAGTCGAGCGTGAGAAGGAGGAAAAGGGGGTGGGTAAAAAGAAACAAGATGCAAAGCATATAAACGTACTCCCAGTTTATCCTGATTTACGCGTGATATATTCCATAAAGAGGAAAAACCGTCTTGGGCTGGTGTAACCGTTAGTAATGGCTATTCTGGTAAACACGGCTATCATCTGTGACCTATAATAACATACTTACAAATGTTCAGAAAGATCGGCCAAGAACTTTCTGAGATTTTCCATAAAGAAGAAAACCATTATGGGCCGTTAGTAAAACGGTAAACTCGATCTGCAAAAACACCAATTCAATCGATTTTAAACATAAAGAAAAGTGGGAGAGAAGTAACTAAAACTGGGTATCGTGATAGAAACTCATTAAAACGCAGTATTCATATCTAAGAACGAGCCAGCGTGTCGTAAACGGAAAAACGCCCTGATTTTTTACAGACGCGTTTGATTTAGAACTACGTCAGCGTGAGAAAGGTAAAGACGGACATTAACTTTTTCTGAATACTCGGAATTCAAAGAGAAACGTCTGCGTACGTCGAGCTTGGTAAACATCGGTATTGACATAATACATACATTTAAGTGCCAAGATTCGAATTCAACTAGCCATACGTTACGTAAACTAACATCGGCTCACGTACATAAACTCATTTCAAATGAACTTTGGTATCAAGAGAAAACGAGGGGATAAGTATAAGTACTAAATGGATATGTACCAAACTCCACAAATGAAACGAAGTCTGGATTCCAAAGAAAACCTAGGCGTTACAGCGTGACACGAAATAACTCGGCATCGTACCCTATGAATAGCTATTTTCCAACGCAGTACTTTGTATCCTAAAGAAACTCAGTACGCGTGAGGTATACGGTACAAAAAGTCATGGACATATAATACTGCATTTCAACGCGTTTCGAGATATCATAAAAGAAAAACGTTACATGGCCGTTACAGCCGTGACATAAGACCCTATTCAGGAAACTAAACACGTCTCTAATATGTCGAACCAATGAACAACTACATGTTAGCATGATGGCCAAGTATTTCAGATATTCCTAAAAGAAAAACCATTATGGCTACATCTGAATACGCTACAAGTTTTCAGAAAATCGGCAGTATTTCTGGATTCCATAAGAATAAAACCTCTAATTTGCCGTCAATACGCCGTTAGTTCGGCATACAACGTAAAGAAAAATCGGGCATCATCCGTACCATGTTGACATACCTGCTAATTTCACAAGGAACGCCAAACTTTTCTGATATCCATAAAGAAGAAATAACCGTAATGCGTTACAGCGTAGTAACGGCTATAACTGTTACCTAATATTCGCATAAAGAAGTAACCATAATGAACACTTGCTATGTTCAAAGGATCGGCGAGAAACTTTCGAAACATTCGATGAAAAAACCGTTACCATGCGATTACAACTTGCTAATATCCAAAACGGGCCAACTAAAACATGGACTCATATCCATGAATAAGAACAATACCTGCTAACCTTTACAAGACGGCTAGTACTCGGGTTTCCATGAAGAAAAAACTCGGACATCGTGACCATATAACAACCGCTAATTTAAAAGGGTCAAACTAAACATCGGAATATCCATGAACAAAAAATAACATACCTTCTAATTTTAAAAGATCGACCAAGTACTTGAGATAATCCTAAAAGAAAACATGTTACAGGCGTGCCCAGCGTTAGTAACGTTAATGGTAAGTCTAAAACATTGGCATTATTCGAGATTCATGAAAAGAAAAATTTAAGACATGGACCAAGTACCTTAGTAATTGCTATAAGAGAAAAAACATTACGGCGTTACACGTGTACGGCATTAGCATACCGCTAATTTACAAGATCGGCACCAGTACGTTCTAATATTCCATATGAGTAAATTTTCCATACAGGCCGTCCAAGCTTTGAGATACCCATAAGAAGGTAAAACATTAACAGCGTTACATGCGTACATATGATAACGGCTAATTTACACGGTAAACAAACATGGCATCATCCGTGTCCATAATGAAAAAACCTTAATTGCCGAACATCGTTAGTAACGCTTTCGGTAAACTAAAAAAATGAATCCGTGACCGTTACGACATATAGTAAGGCATAACGGTAAACAAAACATACGGCTAGATCTCATAACATGAAAACACTACCGTTACAGCGTTGGCAGTATTTTACGAGTATCATCAGAAGAAAAACCATTATGGGCCATCACGTTAGTACCGTAACAACGATAGGTAAATTTTGAAAATCGGCCCATAACTACTACCTGTAAATTTCAAAAATGAAACGGTCAAGTATTTCGAGATTTCCTAGATACAAGCCGTTATGGCCTTATAACGGTTAGGTAAAAACTATAAACGGTAACTAAACCCAATGAACATACCATCATTGTACAATAGTGATCTGCCTAATTTCAAAGATGCAAGTTTTTCAGATATTTCCATAAAGAAGAAAAACCGTTAAGCCTTACAGCCGTTAGTAACGGCTATAACGGTAAACTAAAACATCGGGCATCATCCGTGACCCATCATGAACATAAATGCTAATATTCACAAAGATCGGCCAAGTACTTTCTCAGATATTCCATGAAGAAGAAAAAACCGTTACAGGCCGTTACAGCCGTTAGTAACGGCTATAACGGTAAACTAAAACATCGGGCATTATTCGTGACCAATAATGAACACACCTGCTAATTTTCACAAAGATCGGCCAAGTACTTTCTGAGGTATTCCATAAAGAAGAAAAACCGTTACAGGCCGTTACAGCCGTTCGTAACTGCTATAACGGGGTAAACTAAAACATCAGGCATCATACGTGACCCATAATGAGCATACCTGCTAATATTCACAAAGATCGGCCAAGTACTTTTTGAGATATTCCATAAAGAAGAAAAACTGTTACAGGCCGTTACAGCTGTTAGTAATGGCTATAACGGTAAACTAAAATATTGGGCGTTATTCGTAACCCATAGTGAACATACCTACAGATATTCCATGAAGAAGAAAAACCGTTACAGGCCGTTACAGCCGTTAGTAACGGCTATAACGGTAAACTAAAACATCAGGCATTATTCGTGCCAAATAATTAACATACCTGCTAATTTTCACAAAGATCGCCCGAGTACTTTCTGAGATATTCCATGAAGGAGAAAAACCGTTACAGGCCGTTACAGCCGTTCGTAACGGCTATAACGGGGTAAACTAAAACATCGGACATCATATGTGACCCATAATGAACATATACCTGCTAATTTTCACAAAGATCGGCCCAGTACTTTCTGAGATATTCCATAAAGAAGAAAAACCGTTACAGGCCGTTACAGCCGTTAGTAACAGCTATAACGGTAAACTAAAACATTGGGCATTATTCGTTACCCATAATGAACATACCTACAAATTTTCAGAGAGATCGGCCAAGTATTTTCGGAGATATTCCATAAAGAAGAAAAACTGTTACAGGCCGTTACAGCCGTTAGTAACGGCTGTAACGGGGTAAACTAAAACTTCGGGCACCATCCGTGACCCATAATGAACATACCTGCTAATTTTCACAAAGATCGGCCAAGTACTTTCTGAGATATTCCATAAAGAAGAAAAACCATTACAGGCCGTTACAGCCATTAGTAACGGCTATAGCGGTAAACTAAAACATCGGGCGCTGACAGACATTTGCGGAGCAAGAATAGATATGACAGGCTCGACCATCCAAATGAATGGACATTCCTCAGCTATGATGTTGAAAATCTTTATTCAAAATTAACAGACGTTATGTTTATTAATTATGCCAATTCATTTCATTTCATTTGCCTAACAGAAACATTCGCTGATGCTTCCTTTGATTACAACAGTATTTTTCCTGATTATTTCAAGTTTTTTGCTCCTGCAAAAAAAAAAAAAAAAAAAAAAAAAAAGATCACAGCACGGGAGAAAATCAGGTGGTGTATTAATATTAATAAAGAAATGCTTAGAACGGTTTGTGAAAAAAAATAGATATTGTATGTGAAAATACTGTGGTTCTAAAAGTTGATAAAAGTGTTTTCAGCTTAGAAAAAGATGTCCTTGTGTCGACCTATGTAGTACCAGAAGGGGGACCATTGTACGAACGAACAGATTTGAAAGATGGCATATTAATGTTGGAAGAAAGTTTACTGGAACATATGCAGGATGAAGATGTATACATGTTAGTGTGGGAAGACTTAAATGCACGGACAGGCTGTGAACAATCGGATGTGGAAGAAATGGGTTGTTGTGTTTCTGAATTCGGTCATAACAGCAACGAAGCTGACGTGAACTTGCGTCGTTCTAAGGATACTACTATAAATAATTTCAGGAAATCCCTGTTGGACCTTTGTTTTTCATTTGACCTCATGATTTTGAATGTTTTTTGTGAAAGGGATTCTGAAGGAGATTTTACTTTTGTGTCACCGCAAGGATGCAGTGTAATTGATTATTTTCTTGTTTCCGATTGTTTGTTAGAAAAATGCAATATGTGTGTTGGTGATAAGCTTTTCTCCTGGCATTTGCCAGTAGAAATGAAATGGAAAAAACGCTTTGGGCAAGAAGGAATATATTTCATCTCAGAAGGGTGAAGAACGGATAGTGTGGTCCGACGAGTACGTCGAATGTTATAAAAACGAACTTAACAGTGATCATTTCAAAGATGCTTTACAAAACGCTGTGGACTTGTTACCTGTTGATATTAATGCTTGTGTTGATACTTTTTCACGTGCGTTGTGTGGAGCCGCGGCGTGTATGGTTCGAATAGTTGGAAAGAGAAGGGAAGAATGCAATGAATGGTTTGATGATTAGTGTGAAAAAAAGAAAAGGGTAGTCAAAGGTCTTTTAAAAAGTTTTCAAAGGTGTAAAAGTGAAGAAAATAAAAAACATCACGGGGAAAGGTTGTAAACGAAAGACAGAATATGGGCAGTTGAAAAGACAAAAGAAACATGAATTTGAAGAGTCAAAATTGCAAATGCTCAAAAATTCAATTAAAGATTCAAGTTTATTTTGGGCAATAATCAGATCAGTTAATAGAAAGTCGTTTGTTTATAATAACATAAGTTCGCAACAATGGTATGATCACTTTTCTGCAGTCTTTGGGGCTACAGACGACAGAAGCGACCAGAATGATATAGTGATTGAGGATACTGGAGATTTTGAAGAACCTTTATTTAATGATCGGATAAGCAGACAGGAGGTAATTGACAGTATAAAAAAAATTAAGATCAGGAAAAAGTGCAGGCCCAGGTATGATTTTAGGTGAAATGCTGAAACATGCCAACTCAAAGATAATTGATTTCCTTGTCATGTTATTTAACAGACTGTTTAACGATGGCGACTTCCCTGCATCTTGGGCCAAGTCTATAGTTATTCCTATTCATAAAAAGGGGAATCCCAACAACCCAGACAGTTACCGTGGTGTTGCGCTTACAAGTGTCGTTAGCAAAATCTATACACACATTTTAAATAAAAGACTGACAACATGGGCAGAACGAGAGGAAAAAATCATTGAAGAACAGGCTGGGTTTCGATCAAGTTATAGCACTACAGATCACATTTTTACCCTTTTTCGCACTAATTCAAACGCATTTATTGAAAAACAAAAAATTGCACGTCGCCTTTGTGGACTTCAGAAAGGCTTTCGGCTCCGTGAATCGAAACATGCTGTGGATGAATTTACGTAAAAGTGGAGTGGATGGCAATCTGTATATGGCTCTTCGTGGTGTCTATGATTCTGTGTTAGCATGCGTGCGTGATAGGTGTGTTTATTCAGATGTCTTTAACTGTCCACAAGGAGTGAAGCAAGGTTGTTTATTAAGCCCACTTATGTTTTCATTTTTTATTAACGAATTGGCAGTGGAGATAAGTAAAAATGGAAAACATGGTATTCAAATGATCCCAGGAGTGGCTGAATTTTTTCTTATGTTATTTGCAGATGATGTAATATTGTTGTCCAGCACTGCTGTAGGTCTTCAGAATCAGTTAAATAGGTTAAATCAAGAGGCAGATCGTCTATTTCTGAAGGTTAACCTTGATAAAACTAACATAATGGTATTTAGAAAGGGTGGTCATCTCTCCCGTCATGAAAAATGGTTTTATGGCACCAGTGAGGTTAAAGTAACTAATTCCTACAAAATTAATACTTAGGCATGATTTTTACAACAAAGTTGAGTTTACAAAACGCAGTAGACTTGTAGAAAAGGAAAAAAAGGTGTTACAGAGATCTTAAGAGCTTTGTGCAAACTTAACTCAATTGATCCAAGAATATTCTGGAAACTCTTTGATGCCAAAATTGAGCCAGTTCTTACATATGGTGCTGAAATATGGGGACTTTATAACAACAAAGATTTAGAAAAAGTACATACGTTTGCAATTAAGCGCTTTTAAATGTTCCCTTACATTCTTCGAATACTGTAATCTATGGTGAAACCGGCAGATACCCATTGTATATTAGGTCAAACAATAAATGTATAAAATACTGGCTAAAACTGTTGAGGCTTCCTGCCTCAAGACTTTGTAAACAGGCTTATGAAATGTTACTGAATGAGCATGAACGGGGGAAAGAAAATTGGGTATATTTTGTTAAGAAGATTTTGACAACTCACGGATTTGGGATTGTATGGATGTGCCAGGGAGTGGGTTATGAGGATGGTTTTATTCTGGAATTCAAAGACAGGATGATAGCTTCATATAAACAAAACTGGCATTCTAAAATGGAAAATACGGATATATGTAACTGGTCCTATGGCTTTAAAAGTATATTCGAAACAGAAAAGTATATCTCAGTAGTAACGAACAGATGGCATAAAATTTGTCTCTCCAGACTTAGAACAAGGACTCTTAGTCTAAACGCCCATAAAAGATGGTTCTGTATTGAATCATTACAGCGTCACCTTGTCCATTGTGTGGCTTCCTTAGGGAGGATGAGTCGCATTTTTTGTTTCATTGTAAAAATTACAGTGCTGTACGTGATAAGTTTATAATTTTTCAAAAGAATGTTGCCATAAATCAGGACACATTTGGAGTTTTAAAATTGAATTATGACGATAATTCAGTGAAATCACTTGCCAGATATATTGCAGAGGCATTGAAAATACGATCAGAGGCTATCATCAACTAGAATTGACGTTCGAATGAAAAATGAATGCTACAGGAAGTAGTAAAATATTTTTGGTTATGGCATTTACATATTTTCTTTGTTGAATAATATCAAACTGGATGGTCGAGATACTGGCCTATTTTGCTTGTATTTCAGGCTTTCAATTGGTTGTTGTTTATTTTATGTTTGTTACTTTCGATTTCGATATGATTATTTTGTGTTGTACCCCCCATGTCACAAAGGCTGTACAGCTAATGACATTAAACATGTTCAGTGTTCAGTGTTCTCTCTCTCTCCCTCCCTCATTCCCTCCCTCCATCTCTCTCTCTCTCTCTCTCTCTCTCTCTCTTTTCCCCTCATTCCCTCCCTCCGTCTCTCTCTCTCTCTCTCCTCTCTCTCTCTCTCTCTCTCGCTCGCTCTCAGTTTGTTTGTCTGTCCGTCGGTCGGTCGGCCCGTCTGTCTGTTTGCCTATCTGTCTGCCCGTCCGTCCGTCTCTCCACCTCTCTTTCTTTCTGTCTCTGTTTTTAGCATGAGAGTGAGTCTTCTTTAATCTCTACATGTTTGCTAGTCTGTCTGTCTGTCTGTCTGCCTCTATCTGTCTCTGTCCCTCTCTCTCTCTTGCGCGCGCTCTCTCTCTCTTTCTCTCTCTCTCTCTCTCTGTTCGTATGAGAGCGTGTGTGCCTGTTTGCGTGTCTGTCCGTCTGACTCATCGTCTCTCTTCCTGTTCTATTCTCCCTGTTTGTCTGTCGTGCACTCTCTGTCTGTTTCTGTCTGTCTGTCTGTCTGTCTGTCTGTCTATCTGTCTCCCCCCCCCCCTCTCTCTCTCTCTCTCTGTCTCTCTCTTTGACACGTATGTAAATACTCGTTCGCGCGCGAGTTTCTCTCTCTCTCTCTCTCTCTCTCTCTCTCTCTCTCTCTCTCTCTCTCTCTCTCTCTCTATAAGCTACACACAAAAGTTAAGGATCACTTTCACAAACATTCATAACTGTCAAAATAAGAAAGTCAGTGCGTTGAAGTTTGGCCAACATGTAATTCCATTCTTTAGTGATAACGATACACAATTGCCTTCAATCTCGAGCAATCGTTTGGTGTGTACATTTGATTAAAGTGGGTACGTATCCAAATTTGATTTCCCAAAGTCATTGAAATCACAAGACAGGGCATACTGATGCTCCCAAAAGCTCAGTAATGCGTGTAACCACCATGGCTGTTCTGGCACTCGACGCAGTGAGTCCTCATCAAGTTGACCAGGTTGGTGAAGATCCTCTGTGGAAGCGCCTGCCACTCAGCCTGCAGCATCAGGTAGAGGTGTTGGGCATCCCTGGGAGGGGGGTGGCTCCTCACTTTGCGATCCAGCTCATCCCAGAGGTTCTCAATCGGGTTGAGATCAGGACTGCATGCTGGCCACTCCATTCTGTTGACTCCAGACTGCTGCAGGAAGTCGTTGACCACCCTTGCCCTGTGGGGGCGAGCATTGTCATCCTGGTAGACAGCCCTCGGTCCCATCTGCTGCAGTGTAGGCACAGCCAGCGGTCGAAGGATCTCATCCCGGTATCGGATGCCAGTCAAGTTACCCTGTACATGATACAAGGGTGTTCTGTGGTGAAGGCTGAAGGCCCCCCAGACCATTACAGAACCTCCACCAAAGGCCACCTTTTCTTGGACAGTGGCGTCAGTAAAGCGTTGCCCTGGGCGCCTCCAGACCCTCCGTCGGCCGTCGTTGTGGTGAAGGGTGAAGCGTGATTCATCACTGAACAGGACCTGGGACCATTGCTGACGTGTCTACCTCACGTGACGTGCGCAGAAGGCGCGGCGTGCTGCCCTATGGGCTGGAGTTAAGCATGGCCGTACTGCTGGGCGACGAGAACGGAGATTAAACCCATGTAGGCGGTTCCGTATGGTCTGCTGGCTGATGTTGATGTTAGTAGCCACCCTGAACTGCCTTTGAATTATGCTGGAAGAGGCTGTTCTTGTCTGCAGGGCTTGTCGTTCAATGAGACGATCGTCACGTGGGGTTGTCTTCTTCGGTCGACCAGATCTGCGTCTTTCATGGACAATCCCAGTGGCTGTGAAGCGTTGAATCAGTCGGACAATGACCGAGATGGACACATGAAGTCGCCTGGCCACTTCTCGCTTGGGAACACCATCTTGGAACCATGCAACAGCTCGTCCCCTATCCAACTCGCTTAATTTTCGTCGTGGAGGCATTGTCAGATCAGGCCTACTACTGGTGGAATGTCTTCTTATATAGCCAAGCCAGCGACAGCATCTCACACATAAACAGCAGTGCTTGCACGTGCATAATGGGTTTTCCATCTGGCAAGTGCAATGTGTTCAGGCAGAACGGTCCAAAACAAGGTCATTTTTCGCAAGTTTCCGCTTTTTCGTTTGCGGCCCAGCTCAGTAGTAGAGAATCCCGTGCAATTTTCGCACTAACACAACATCGCCCACTTACAGCTGAACAAGAATTCATGACAATTTGGCTGGACTAAGAAATAAATAACAGTATCGAACTGAGTTTATTACGCACTTGTTTTCACATACCGATCCTTAACTTTTTGTGTGTAGTATATATATATATATATATATATATATATATATTGGGACTTCACATTACCGTGCTCGCCAATGGCTTCTCAGCACGGGAGATTAGATGGGGGGTTGGGTAAAGTATAGAGCTAATTATTCTATTCTCTCCCAGAATTCTTGGGTTTTTTAATTTTCATCATCCAAAACCTCAACACTATCTGAGCAGGAGACGACCACGAGGACAAACCTCAAACAGTGCTGCCATACTGTTCACAGGAGAATGGCTCTGAGATTACACATAGTTTGCCACCGCCCTCCTCTTTTTTCTTTTTTTTCTTTTAGATATTAATCCCGCTGAGCAACTGCAACACCAGCAAAATCAGCATCTCCAACAGCTCTTTAGTGCGAATTGACTTCAACGCGGTGACAGCCCTGATATGGCCCTTCGCGGTCGGCTGGGCTATAAACAACCTTGCCTTGCCTTGCCTTGCCTCGCCTTGCCTTGCCCTTGGTGTAGACTGAATGTTGCCCATATTCGTACCGCAGTTTTACTGCACAAAAGGACAGTATAACATCATCAGCTGCTAAATGAGATGAACACTCAACCAGCAGGTGAGTAGGAGGGAGGCACAGGGCCAACTGGACCCGAAGGAAGTTCTGAATATCCTTTCAGTGTGTGCAGTGGAACTTCAACCATCGAAGAGCGGAGATACAGCTCCTGTTCCGTTTGCATCTTTGGTGTTATTACTGATAACAGACTGTGTGGGTGTGAGTATGGTGGATCCTGTGGGATTCACAT
Organism: Conus canariensis; assembly: GCA_033310375.1. Taxonomy (NCBI): domain Eukaryota; kingdom Metazoa; phylum Mollusca; class Gastropoda; order Neogastropoda; family Conidae; genus Conus; species Conus canariensis. The sequence goes on from CM065739.1 coordinate 52,739,957, forward strand.
TATATTCTAATACAGAGGAAGTTCAACGGCTGTCTGTGTGTATGTAATTCAACACATTTTTTTTCCGAGAGTTATTGTGCATGTCTTTCTTCATGAATGCTTTTGCAAATGTTGCGAGGTAACACCGCGTTCAATGGCGAAGTGTATATTGTGCAACATTGATATTATTCCTGATATTCCATTTGACTCCACTTGTAGACAGTCAATACAGATACCTTTTTTTCTGTCACTAATTTCAGAAAGAGTTCTGCACTAGATTCTCACTATCTTCTCAGGACAATAGGAGAACTATGTTTTGCACTTCGTCTTTCAGTATGATTAGGCTGAGTGGCTAGATTGCCTGTTGCAATCAATTGAAACGAACAAACAGCTGCAAGCCATGGGTTGGATTTCGTTCCCGTTTTTATTGAATCAAACATTATACACCACCAACAACATCAACAACAAAAAATGTCCACTGAGCCGCTGTTAAAACTTCAATTATTTTGATATTCCCCATTAAAAGTGTATATTTGTTAATTTGCATTGTTTCCAAATGAAGATAATTACAATAAAACAAACAAACAAACAGAAATAATATAATAATGATAACAGTAACGATGATGATGATGATGATAATTATATTAACAACATAATCATGAACAATAACAGCAACATAAACAACAACAACAATGATAGTTATAAGAGGTAAGGTAAGGTAATGTTGCTTATAGCCCAGCCGACCGCAAAGACAGTTATAAGAAGAAAGAGGAGGAGAACAATAGCAATTGTAGGAGGACTTGTAATAGTCGTAGCAGTACTTGTAGTCGTAGCAGCAACAGCAGGAGCAGCAACAACAGCAGCAGCAGCAGCAGTAGTAGTAGTAGTACTACTACTAGTAGTAGTAGTAGTAGTAGTAGTAGTAGTAGTGTAGTAACAGGGCCTGAAAATGGTTAAAGGAATCGTCCGATTTACAGTTGACATAATGACTGCCTTATCACTGGTTTACCTTGAAAGCATATACGGGTATACTTATGAATACAATGCAAAACTGCATTCCAGATGCACTCAATGTATTCAACGTCTCAAAGTTTGAATGAATTCAAACAAGAGGAAAAAAAAAAGTCCAAGACGTACTAACTTTCTGCCATTTCTTTTCCTCCAAGGTAGAATTTCTGGAGACGAGAATGCCGCATTGGAAAGAGAAAGGTGAGAAATTTGTATCGACCGACGTGTAAGATTCGCCTGTCTGTCAGCCTGTCTGCGTGTCCGTCTGCTTGCCTGTTTCTCAGTCTGTTTGTCCGCCAGTCTCCTGGCCTACCAGTCTGTCTGTCTGCTTGTTTGGTTGCATATATACGCCAGTTTCTGTTCGCTTTATCTTCTTTTTTTTATCTTTGTCACCGTGCATAAATATCTTTGACACCTCTCTCTCTGTCTCTGTCTCTGTCTCTCTCTCACTCTCTCTCTCTCTCTCTCTCTCTCTCTCTCTCTCTCTCTCTCTCTCTCTCTCTCTCTCTCGGACAGATTGGAAGAATAGGCTGTGCCTAAAACCTCAGTCCTTGAACGAATAAAAGTTTTTCTGAGTTCTCTCTCTCTCTCTCTCTCTCTCTCTCTCTCTCTCTCACTCTCTCTCTCTCTCTGCCCCACTCTCTCCTCTCTCCCCCCCCTCTCCTCTCTCCTCTCTCCCCCCCCTCTCTCTCCCCTCTCTCTCTCTCCCTCCCCCTCTCTCCCCCTCTCTCTCCTCCGCTCTCTCTCTCTCCCTCCTCTTCCCTCTCTCTCTCC
>CM065739.1:52746717-52749217 GCA_033310375.1 Conus canariensis
GGATTGTTTGTTTGTTGGATTGTTTGTTTGTTGGATTGTTTCTTTGTTGGATTGTTTGTTTGTTGGATTGTTTGTTTCTGTTTTGTTTTTCTGTCAGGAAATGCACAATACAGTTGCTCTTTTTTCCTGTGTAAATGTAAAAAAAAAAAAAAAAGCAAAGCAAAGGAAACAAATGATTGAGTGAAGAGCGAAAAGAGAATGTAACATCTAGCAGTAGTTACAACAGCTCAGAAAACAGCAGCAGCGCCAACCGTCACTGTAGTAGTAGTAGTAGTAGTAGTGGTGGTGGTGGTGGTGGTGGTGGTAGTAGCCGAAGTTGTAGCAGCAGTAGTAGTTGCACTAGCAGCAGCAGCAGCAGCTGCTGCTGCAACAAAAGCAGGAGGAGGAGGAGTTGTAGTAGTAGAAATAGAAGTAGCAGCAGTAGCAGTGGCAGCAGAAAGCCTCATCAGCATCAGTAATGGCAGTGCTCTTGTTGAAAACAGCAAAACAGGAAGGGGCTACAGTGAGGCTGATCTGGTGGCCTATTAGGAATAACAGTCCACACAATTGCGCTAGTGTTTCTCTTTTTTTTTCCCTCATCAGCATCATTATCATCATCATCATCATTAGTGACAGCAGGTCTTCATATTGTAATTGAATTTAGTCATTGTACTTGCAGCGCCAGCAGCAATAGCAGCATCAGCATCAGCGGCGAAAGCAGTAGTAGTGGTAGTAGAAGTATTAGTGGTGGTAGTAGTAGTAGTAGTAGTAGTAGTAGTAGTAGTGGTGGTGGTGGTGATAGTGGTGGTGGTGGTGGTGGTGGTTTATGGTGGTGGTAGTAGCAGCAGTAGTAATGGTAAAAATTAAGCTGTAGTAGTAGAAGAAGAAGCTGTAGTAGTACTAGATTTAGAACTGCTAGTAGTATTAGTAGTAGCAGCAACAGCAGTAGTAGTAGTAGTAGGAGTCATGGTGGTAGTAGCAGTAGTAGTAGTAGTAGCAGCAGCAGCAGCAGTAGTACTAGTAGTAGTAATAGTAGTAGTAGTAGCAGCAGCAGTAGTAGTAGTCAAAGTAGCAGTAGCAGTAGTACCACCACCACCACCACCACTACCACCAGTAGCAGGATATCAGAAGAACCCTATACCTGACGCTTCTTTGCGTCCTCTGAGGCAGTCTTTGCTGGAGAAGGCGGAGCACCTGGTATGGATGGACGCCTCCATTCGATGGAGAAACTCCACCCCCATAACCGACCTCTTCAGCCGAGCCAAAGCCAGCGGCTACCTGACCAACCACAACGAGGGAGCCATAGCGGTCCGTAGCCAGGCGTCCATGGCTCAATTCTTCGGTGACTACCTCTGCCAGTACGCGCCTTTCGATGAAATGGCAACGGGACTGGGATTCTATTACAACGACAGGTAATGTCAGCGATGGAAGGAGCGCGCGCGCGCGCGCGCGCGCGCGCGCGTGTGTGTGTGTGTGTGTGTGTGTGTGTGTGTGGGGATAAACCATCATCAAAATCACTTATCAAAGTCACAGTACAGTGCACGAGTCTAGACAGTGAGGTTGATCTTTGCATCCAGTGCATCACAGATCGCTTTGCAAGGGCCTGTCAACGCTTTGGACTTGGAATGTCTTGGTAAGACCGAGGCCATGTTCCAGCCTTCACCGTCCGCTGCTGGCAGTGCTCCACTACCACCTGTCGTCGTCAACAACCCAGAGGTCAAAACCGTGGACAAGTTCTGCTATTTGGGCAGCACTGTAAGCAGCAATGGATATCTGGATGCAGAAGTGATGTTGCGCATCTCAAAGGTCAGCTCTGCCTTTGGCAGACTCTCAAAAAGTCTGTGGCAAGACCATGGCATTAGATTGCGCACAAAGGTTGCCGTGTACAGAGCTGTGGTTCTGAGTGCTCTTCTCTACTGTTGTGAGACTTTGACCACGTAGCTCCGACACATCCAACAACTCCAACAGTTCCATCAACGATGCTTGCACAAGATCTGCAGCATCAAATGGCAAGACAGAATGTCCAACCTACAGGACCTGAAGAAGTGTGGCTTAACCAGCATTGAGTGTATACTCAATAAAAGCCAGATCCGATGTACAGGACATGTTGTCCGTATGCCGGACAGCAGAATTCTAAAGGTGCTGCTCTATGGACAACTGAAGGAAGGACAACGTGACCAAGGAAGGCCTCTCAAGAGATACAAAGACACCTTGAAGGCTAGCCTCAGAAGCTGCAACAACTGCTTCCTATGAAGATGTCGCCTTTGACAGAACACAGTGGAAGCAACAGTGCACCCAGGGCACAAAGACATTTGAGCGCAAGAGAGCAGCTGCCATCCAGGAAAAGAGGAATCGGAGACAACGTGGCCCATCCTTGCTGGACTCCATTCCATGCAGCGTCTGTGGAAGACTTTGTGCCTCAGGAATTGGTCTTCATTTCCACATGAGGACCCACATCAGCAGATGACCTGCCTGCCTACTCACCGTCGGATACGACGGGAGAATCCATCAACACACAATA
>CM065739.1:52754217-52764217 GCA_033310375.1 Conus canariensis
TATGGCCAATTAAAATATTGTAAAAGCCACAATTTCAGAGTTGAGCGTATTAACTCTCAGTTAAAGGCTGCTAACGATTCCCAAACCTTCTGGACTGAAATTAACAAATACCGTAAACGGTCGCTGATGGTGAATGATATTTCACAGGTTGAATGGTTTAACCACTTTGATAACCTACTAAATACTGGAGTCGTTACGACTGAGGAATGTTTGGCATCTGAGGTTCCAGAAGCAGTTTCTGATCCAGTCTTAGACGGTTGTATTACTACTGAGGAGGTTAGAAAAGCAATAAAAAGTCTCAAGTGTGGGAAATCAGCTGGTCCAGATGGTCTCATTAGTGAAGTTATAAAAGCTGCAGGAGATGCAGTTGTTCCTTTTTTTGTCATTTTTCTCAATAAAATATTCAGAGATGGTGTTTTTCCGGACGAATGGACCAAATCCATTATCATCCCACTACATAAGAAAGGGGATATAAATAACACTAATAATTATCGAGGCATCTCTCTTATCAATAATTTATGTAAACTTTTCACGTATATTTTAAATAAATGTCTGGTTACTTGGTTAGAGGTCAACTCGTTTATTTCAGATGCTCAAGCAGGTTTTAGGAAATCTTTTTCCACCATCGACCATATTTTCACGCTTTATGCGTGTATTGAGAAACACCTGTCACAAAACAAAAAATTCTATGTTGCCTACATTGATTTCAGTAAAGCATTTGACACAGTTCAGCATGGATTATTGTTTAATATACTGTTTAGAAATGGTGTCCAAGGTAATATGTTGAACATTTTGAAGAGCATGTATTCCTCAATTAAATCATGTGTCAGATGTGGTAACTCCTATACTGACTATTTCCAGTGCTTGCAAGGTCTCAAACAGGGTTGCTCCCTTAGCCCTACTCTGTTTTCTATTTTCATCAATGAACTTGCCCATGACATATTTTATAAAGGGAAACATGGCGTTCAGTTTTCTCCTAATGATATTGAACTTTTTATCCTTCTTTTCGCGGATGATATAGCCCTTATGTCATCTACAATAGCTGGTCTACAAAATCAAATTAGTATTCTCTACAGTTGTGCACTGAATTTAAGTTTGAAGGTCAATCTAGATAAAAAGTAAGATTATGGTATTTCGTAAAGGCGGTTTTCTAGGTGTTAAGGAACAATGGTTTTTTGGCAGTGATAAACTAGATGTTGTCAATTCATATAAATATCTGGGAGTTACTTTCTCAACTAAACTGAGTTTTGATGTCGCTACTGGTTATGATCATGTCGTTAGAGCCAAGAGAGCCACCTTCGAGATTCTTAAAACACTAAGGAAAATAGGATGCTCTTCTCCCAAACTTTTCTTTAAACTATTTGATGCTCAAGTTGTTCCTTCACTTCTCTACGGTTCAGAATTATGGGGATATAAGCCGTACCAATCTGTTGAAAAGCTCCACCTACAAGCCTGTAAATTAATACTCAATGTACCAACTTTCACGCCTAATGACATGGTTTACGGCGAATTGGGTCGTTACCCATTATATATTAATTCTGCAGCCAGGTGCATCAACTTTTGGTTTCGTCTCCTTAAACAGCCTCTTACTAGATACTCTAGAAAAGCATACAACATGCTTTATATGCTGCAGGAAAGAAATATAAGGGTTCAAAACTGGGTATCACATTTAAAGCATCTTCTGTGTTCAAATGGTTTTGGCTATGTTTGGATGTATGGTGAAGTCGGGAACAAGAAACTTTTTCTGAGGGTCTTTAAGGATCGCCTTATTTGTTGCTTCTGTCAGCGGTGGTACTCACATATGTCTGAAAGCAATCGTTTTGATCTTTATCATTCTTTCAAGAATATTTTTGAACGTGAAAAATATGTTGATTTCATTAACAATAGAATTTTTAAAACTGCCTTAGTACGTTTCAGGTTGGGAGTCTCAACTATTCAAAGTCACTGTCTCCGCTTCTTGCCTGCCGAACATCCTGTTTGTCCCCTATGTTACGCAGACTGTGAAGACGAATTCCACGTCCTGTTTGAATGTACACATTATAATGACCTTAGAATTAAATATTCCATCAATAGTCCAGGAAGTTATTTGTCGAAATATGAGCAATGTGCAGGAATTCTTAATGGTAGTATTGATAGACAACTTCAAGTGTCTAAATTTTTTCCTAGCTTTAAAGCGAAGGGAAAACTCTATACAAATGAGATAAACTATATTTTCGTACACGGTTATGTGAGCAGGATCGAATGGACAATGTATGTATGGATGTATATATTTATTAACATATATTTTCACTGGTCTGTTTTCTTTGGTATTGGAACGGGCCACAGGCCTATACACAATTAAACCATTGTCAATTCTCTCTCTCTCTCTCTCTCTCTCTCTCTCTCTCTCTCTCTCTCTCTCTCTCTCTCTTACCTCATGTCTACCATAGAATATTACGTGCTTGTGTTGTATTCAGTGCTGTTACTATAGCATCCTGCTGGCACTAGCGTTGTTTAAGAATTCCGTAAATTGTGTATTCCATTCTTCGTTCCCCTCGCCCTCCCCGCTCACTCACTCACTCACTCTCTCTCTCTCTCTCTCTCTCTCTCTCTCTCTCTCTGTGTGTCTCTGTCTGTCTGTCTGTCTGTCTGTCTGTCTGTCTCTCTCAAAATTTTAGAGCGTACATTACTATCCCAATATTCATCAGATTTCATGAAGTTTTTGCTGAGTGTCTGGACTTTCTATCTAAGGGGGTCTCCGAAGTGACCATCTCAATATCAACCGCGTGTTAAGCAAATTTGACTGATAATGTCATCAATCCTAGAAAACTCTGGGAGTCACTTTTAATTTGGTCTGTTTTCGAGAATTGCAACTAACATACTGCAGATGAGAAAGACTGAGCATTAGATTCTGATGAAGGTATGTCTAGCTGGTCTAGCTGACAAGTAGTTTACCTTCATCCTACACATGGATTTGAAACAGGTTGTTAATATCCTATCATCAATGGGAAAAAGTACAACAGAAAAGAACCCTTGAACAGTTTTGTATCTAACTATTGTGGTTAGAATTTCTTTTTTTTTAATTTTTCAAAATGGAGTGACTGACGGCGGAGAACGAAGCAAAATTTAGAAAGAGAGGGTGTTAGTTACCGCCAATGACATTGACAAACAAAGCACATGACAAGACACGATGCATTTCAACCTCTTGGGTCTTCTTCAGGCGAAAAAATAAATCACATTTAACATTTAAGACAGTACAAACAAAGAACGAAAATGACTCATCTGTTGTTGTCCATGTGGTGGGGAGAATAGCCGATTTTCCGCCTCTGTTTGTTTTATTTGTCGTCCTTTTCTTCATTCACTAAGAGCTCAATCTCTGTCTGTCTGTCTCTCTGTCTGTCTGTCTGTCTGTCTGTCTGTCTCTCTCTCTCTCTCTCTCTCTCTCTCTCTCTCTCTCTCTCCCTTGTTGGTAAATGTTATACTGCTATTTTAAATAAGCGATTGTATGAATGGCTGGAAGATAATAGTAAGATATCCGAGAATCAAGCTGGTTTCAGACGTGGGTATTCCACAACAGATCATATTTTTACACTGTATGCAACTATTCAAAAATGTTTGTCTAAAAAGGGAGGAAAACTTTATGTGTGGCATTTGTTGACCTATCAAAAGCATTTGATTCTGTCAAACAAAGTACCATGTTGAAAGCTCAATACAAAGTTGGGATATCTTCTGTATTTCTGAATGCTGTTAGAGCAATTTACAAAGAGGTGATGTCATGTGTAAAAGTTGGTAGTGAACTCACAGATCTTTTTCAGTGTCCACAAGGTCTACGTCAGGGTTGTGTCTTAAGTCCTACTTTATTTTCTATAATAATAAATGAATTGTCTACTTGTTTAGAAACTCATGGAAAACATGGTATCCAGCTTTTACCAGATCTAGCCGAGTTATTTATTCTCCTCTTTGCAGACGACTTAGCCCTATTGTCATGTTCCCCGCATGGTCTCCAAACGCAGCTTGATTGTGTCCTGAAAGCGTGTGATGATCTTGGTCTTAAGGTTAATAGAGACAAGACAAAGATTATGGTTTTTAGAAAAGGAGGGTATCTGAGCAGGTATGAGAAGTGGTTTATGAACGGTGTTCTTTTGGAAGTCGTAAACAGATACGTTTATTTAGGTTTCACTTTCACTACGTCTGTGAGTTCCTATGAAAGCGCCAGACGATTAGCTACAAAGGGAAAAAAAGCGCTGTTTGGTGTATTTAGAATATATAATCAGCTAAATAATATGTCCAGGAAAACTTTTTTCAAACTTTTTTTATGTCAAAATCCAACCAGTACTTCTGTACTCTTCTGAAGTTTGGGGCATTATAGCAGAAAACAATCCTGTGGAGAATATACATTTATTCGCTTGCAAAAAAATTCTGAATGTATCTAGTCGTACTCCAAACAAAATGATCTATGGCGACCTCGGAGGATATCCGTTGCAAATCAACTGTTGTGTACGTGCTGTTAAATACTGGTTTAGTTTATTGAAAATGGAAGAGGCACGCCTGCCAAAACAAGCATATCAGATGCTGATGAATTCAGACAATGCAGGTAAAACAAACTGGGTTTCCAAACTGAGATGCATCCTACAAAAGCAAGGATTCAGCTTTGTCTGGTTAGCCCAAGGTGTAGGTAATGAGACATGCTTCTTGTCATTGTTCAAACAAAGACTGAAAGACACATTTTGTCAAGAATGGACGTCAAACATAAATGAAAGTAACAGATTCAATCTATATTCACTCTTCAAGTCTTCAATTATTCCTGAAGCATACATAGATAGTGTGCAACAAAAATGCTTTAGAGACACCCTTATCAGAGTCCGGTTTGGAATAAGTGAGCTTAGAATTCATAAAAACCGTTATGTTTCTGGGGATATAAACGTTGACAATAGTTGCCCTTTTTGTCCAGAATTAGAAGAAACTGAATTACATATGTGTTTTAATTGTGAAGCATATGCAGCATTAAGGCCAAATATCATGAAAAACGTCCCCACATTTTTTTCAAAGAGCCAAATTTGTAAGCATGATGGCTAGTCAAGATGGTCCGACAATAAGAAAACTTGCATGGTTTTTCTTTAAAGCATTTAGATTACGAGAGCGCAAACTCACTGTTGTTAGTATTTGAGATAGTGTAATTTGATACATCCTTCTGTTTAATTTATATGAAAGTCTATATACGTACATTTTTTCCCCGCATTGATTGATGTTTCTGTTCTCCATGAAAATGGGCAGAGGCCGAAACTCATTAAACTATTTCATTTCATTTCATTTCTCTCTTCCTCTCCCTCCCTCTCTCTCTCTCTCTCTCTCTCTCTCTCTCTCTCTCTCTGTATATATATATATGTATATATATATATATCTATCTATATATATATATATATCTGCTTGTGTACATGCATGCGTTCGCATGCGCGCTGTGCGTGCGCGCGCGTGCGCGCGCGCGCGCGCGCGCGTGTGTGTGTGTGTGTGTGCGCGCGCGCGCACGCGCGTGCGTGCGTATCTATGTTCCACCGGACGTTTCACCTCTATATACTCATGTTGATGTTGATCAGGGCATAAGTGCACTTGAAGAGTCTTTTCCATTGTATGACTCGGTTTGATGATGCATATGTGATTGTATCTGGAGACTTTGATGTCAGAACTTCCAATTTTTCTGACACTGATGGCAGTTGTACGAACACATCTAAAACAGGAAACAGTGTTAATGATTATTTCCTAGTTTCTAGGAATTTTTTTTTACCATCCTTTTTTCTCCATCTAAATTGATTGTATCAGACAGACTGTAGTCAGATCACTTACCCGTCGAGTTAACATTCGATTTTTTCTTGAGGAGAAACAACACAATGGGTACTCTACACCGAAGAAACAACAACAGTGTATTGAAAAATTTGTGTGGCACTGTGGTTTTTAAAACGTTTATGTTAGTGCGATGCAGTCTAACGACACATTACCTTTACTTGATCATGCAGTGAATTTGATTGATTGTTGTTGTAATGATGCCTTAAATATGTTTGATGAATATATTACAAAGCAAACTGATCGTATTTAAAAGGAAATGTACTTGACAAAGCGTGACAGAAGTGACTGGTATGATGAGGAATGCAAATTGTGAGCAAAGTAAAAGCGAGAAATCTGTTCTCAAACTTTAGGAATCATCTAAACGTGAGTATGTTCATAATTATTTAACAGCTGAAGGTTTGTTTAAGCATTTCAAGTAAAAGCGAGAAATCTGTTCTCAAACTTTAGGAATCATCTAAACGTAAGTATGTTCATAATTATTTAACAGCTGAAGGTTTGTTTAAGCATTTCAAGGGTCCACTAGAACTAAAGGAAACACGAAGTGCAGTGTTTAGGGATAATGATCAAGACTATTCTGAAGAAGACGGAGTTGAAACGATGGCTATGAATCGCTCTATATCAGGAAAAGAGGTACTGCTTGCAATGAGAAAGTTAAAGAGCAGGTTCAGATGGAAATGTTGAGACATGTTTAAATATGCTGGATCTTGAGCTGCTGACTTTTTGGTAATTTTTTAATGCATTGTTTGACAAGGGTATTTTTCCTAAAACTAGACTGATTCTGTAGCACTTCTTTTATTCAACAAAGGCGATGTGAATAACCTTAGCAATTACAGAGGCATTGTCTTTGTATGATATCAGCAATAAAATTTATAGTGCAGATATTATAATTAGCAGACTGCGAGAATAGGTAGAAGAATATGATTTGACAGGTGACCACCAAAAGAGGATACTCTACAGTTGACCATATGTTTACTTTGTTAGCGCTGATACAAAAACAGTTTTGTTTCAATCGTAATTTATATGTTGCCTTTCTTCATTTTCAAAAGGCTTTTGATTCAATAGAAAGAAACCTGTTGTGGCTAATCCTGAAGAAAAATGGAATCAAAGGCAAATTGTATCAAAGTGTTCGTAGTTTGTATGTCAGTGTAGAGGTTAAGGTCAGATGTGGTGCCAAATTGACTGATTATATTTACTGTACTCATGGGATGAAACATGATTATATTTACTGTACTCGTGGGGTGAAACAAGGTGATTTATGCAGTCCTGTTTTGTTTCCTTATTTATCCATAAATTAGCATTGGAAGTAGTTAGAGGAGAAAGACATGGTTCTACATTCATGCATGACTACTTTGAGTTCTTTATATTACTACTAGCTGATGATATGGCGTTATTGGCTGAAACAGTTGTTGGTCTACAAACGCAGAAGAATAGTTTGTATCTTGCAGCGTCAGACTTGTTGTTTGAAGGTGAACATGGATAAAAGTAACGTCGTTGTGTTAAGCCCCTTTCCCCTTTGCTTATCTGCCAGCGAAAAATGGACTAGCAATGGTACAGAGATGCTTGTTGTTAATGCGTATAAATACTTAGGAAGGTCTCTAAAATGTGTGGAGTCCCTCCCCTCCCTCCACCCGTACAATACTGTAACAACAATTCAAACCGTCTTTTCCCTATGACACCACATTATGAATTAGGCAGTACTAAGGCTGGTTTGTTTATTAGTCTCAGGTCAAAGAATGTGTGAATGTATTAAAAAACAGAACAGTGACTCCAAAATACGAAGTTGCAGGAGCAAACGGACACAGCAACAGATAGTAAATGTCCACTCTGGACAGTGTTTACAATCGTACTACCTGTTCGCCCAAATACAGAGGAAGTGGTATACTACGAAGTGCGAAAAAGGAAACAGAAGATGTCAAACCTTTCAAGAACAGTTGTTGACAGGTCACACGGCAGAATGTTCAGGGGAGGTTCGGGAATGGTGGTGATGACAGGGGGTAGGTGAGGGGTCGGCTTCATTATCTAGTATTCGGTCTCATGACGTGGAAATTGTGCTTTCATTTGAAAAGCACTGCAGTGCCATGCATGGGCATACTGCTGGTATGCATGACTCGTATTCCCCATCTGTTTTAGGATTTGACGTATGAATTGATCTCTTGGGGTGTCTTTCGTGTGACATGATGTTATTTTCCATGGGATGTTTTCGAGTGGGTGTTATGAATAAAATGGTTTAAAACGCACGACTTTGTAAGTCTCATTGTTTTAGGAATCTGATGCATTACACGCGCGCGCACGCCACACACCCAACACACACACACACACACACACACACACACAGAAAGAGAGAGAGAGAGAGAGAGAGAGAGAGGAGATTGAAAGCTAATACATAGATTGTTCGTCCAATCCATCCTTTTTAAGCTAAATGATACAAAATGGGAGTGGAAACGCTTGCACCATTATGGAAATACATGGCGTACACACATTCTTTATGCACAGGCCAAACTATTAGCATGCATGTATACATACGCACAAAACATGCACGAACATACACGCATTTCCGACGTGGTGAATAGTAATTGAACGAAGTGTTATTGTAGACAACAATCATGACCGTTATATGGAGCAGCTGAAAGGTTCATTACATCTTCCCATAAAGACCAACCAACTAAGTCTTTTTAAACCACCTTGAACACTCAGCTCTATAATTTTTTTCTTTTTTTCCAACTTTACCAACAATGGTAACAAATTTACTGTAAAATCCTTCCATTCAGATTCGTCCAAAAGTCCTCAACTGACTACCTTACTTTCTTTGATGACAAAACTTTTCTAATATCTAAAATTCTCATTGCTCCTTCAGGCATTGTCTGAGCATCACACTCTTTATAATCTTGCCTTATTTTCTATTCCAGACAATTTATTTTCAATGCAACAATAAAGTCCGCTGAAGGGTCAGGTAAAATTAACAACAAACAGTCCCTTTAAAAGTCTTAATTACAGTTATCTTTCTAAAGAATGTCAGTTGTCGCTCATCTAAAAAAAAAATCCGGATTTCTTTCATGGCAAAAAGCTTTTCGTCAAACGTTAATGCTTGTGATACTCTTGGTAGCGGTGGAAAACGAAATTCGTAACATTTTTGAAAGTGCCAGGCCTCAAATAAATTCTTTGCTCCTCATGTACCCAGTATTCGAAAGTCTGCAAGTCTTCTTGCTGGCTGAACCAACTCCTGCTTATCTGTTCACGTGCCACAGGTTCGAAGCTGTCCTGCTGCTTCTTTCTTCATCCGTCCTCCGCACAGGTGGACAGATTCTCTAGTCAAATCCCCTGGAGGCTCTGTCTGTCTGTCTGTCTGTCTGTCTGTCTGTCTGTTCTCTCTCTCTCTCTCTCTCTCTCTCTCTCTCTCTCTCTCTCTTCTTTTCTCTCTCTTTTTCAAATTAACCTTGTTAATGTCATCATCAAATGAAAACACGTTTAAACGGTTAGCGATTTATTTATATAAAGCATTCAAAAAGCGAACTATGTATGTAACATAAAGAATACCAAGATCAATTTGCGACATGACTTATGATGTGCATCCCCATTCTAAGCTGCTATGGCCTTTAAGAATAAAACATTTGAGTCTTCTCTTCTTCTCTCTGTCTCTGTGTCCGTCTCTGTCTATCTACCTATGCCTATCTATGGCCGCCAGCTGGAGAACGACACTGGAGGAAACAGGGGTGGGGAAGTGAAGAGAATGCAGTGGGGAGAACGACACTGGAGGACACAGGGGTGGGGAAGTGAAGAGAATGCAGTGGGGAGAACGACACTGGAGGACACAGGGGTGGGGAAGTGAAGAGAATGCAATGGGGAGAACGACACTGGAGGACACAGGGGTGGGGAAGTGAAGAGAATGGAGTGGGGAGAACGACACTGGAGGACACAGGGGTGGGGAAGTGAAGAGAATGCAGTGGGGAGAACGACACTGGAGGACACAGGGGTGGGGAAGTGAAGAGAATGCAGTGGGGAGAACGACACTGGAGGACACAGGGGTGGGGAAGTGAACAGAACGCAGTGGGGAGAACGACACTGGAGGACACAGGGGTGGGGAAGTGAAGAGAATGCAGTGGGGAGAACGACACTGGAGGACACAGGGGTGGGGAAGTGAACAGAATGCAGTGGGGAGAGACAGCGAACGAATGGATGTTTT
>CM065739.1:52769217-52800441 GCA_033310375.1 Conus canariensis
TCTCTAAAACACCTATTGGCCTCCAAAACCAGCTGAACAATTTTTATAACGCAGCATTCTGATTTCGATTAAAAGTCAATACAGACAAATCGACATTGTAGTGTTTAGGAAAGCTGGATATTCAGCAGCAAGAGAGAGATGGTTCTTAAACGGTGAAGAAATGTCCATTACAAACTGTTATAAATGCCTTGGCATATATTTCACCACTTGTCTTAGTTTTCATAGTTGACTGTGACGACTTGGGAAGCAGAGTAAAGATGGCTTTATTGTGTGCTGATGGATTCTCCCGTCGTATCCGACGGATGAGTAGGCAGGCAGGTCATCTGCTGATGTGGGTCTTCATACGCAAAATGAAGACCAATTCCTGAGGCACAAAGTCTTCCACAGACGCTGCATGGAATGGAGTCCAGCAAGGATGGGCCCCGTTGTCTCCAATTCCTCTTTTCCTGGATGGCAGCTGCTCTGTTGCGCTCAAATGTCTTTGTGCTCTGGGTACACTGTTGCTTCCACTGTGTTCTGTCAAAGGCGACATCTTCATAGGAAGCAGTTGTTGCAGCTTCTGAGGCTGGCCTTCAGGGTGTCTTTGTATCTCTTGAGAGGCCTTCCTTGGTCACGTTGTCCTTCCTTCAGTTGTCCATAGAGCAGCATCTTTAGAATTCTGCTGTTCGGCATACGGACAACATGTCCTGTACATCGGATCTGGCTTTTGATGAGTGTACACTCATTGCTGGGTAAGCCACACTTCTTCAGGACCTGTAGGTTGGACACTCTGTCTTGCCATTTGATGCTGCAGATCTTGCGCAAGCATAGTTGATGGGACTGTTGTTGGATGTGTCGGCGGTACGTGGTCAGAGTCTCACAACAGTAGAGAAGAGCACTCAGAACCACAGCTCTGTACACGGCAACCTTTGTGCGCAATCTAATGCCATGGTCTTGCCACAGACTCTTTGAGAGTCTGCCAAAGATAGAGCTGGCCTTTGAGATGCGCAACATCACTTCTGCATCCAGATATCCATTGCTGCTTACAGTGCTGCCCAAATAGCAGAACTTGTCCACGGTTTTGACCTCTGGGTTGTTGATGACGACAGGTGGTAGTGGAGCACTGCCAGCAGCGGACGGTGAAGGCTGGAACATGGCCTCGGTCTTACCAAGACATTCCAAGTCCAAAGCGTTGACAGGCCCTTGCAAAGCGATCTGTGATGCACTGGATGCAAAGATCAACCTCACTGTCTAGACTCGTGCACTGTACTGTGACTTTGATAAGTGATTTTGATGATGGTTTATCCACACACACACACACACACACACACACACACACACACACACACACACTCGCGCGCGCGCGCGCGCCTTCCATCGCTGACATTACCTGTCGTTGTAATAGAATCCCAGTCCCGTTGCCATTTCACCGAAAGGCGCGTACTGGCAGAGGTAGTCACCGAAGAATTGAGCCATGGACGCCTGGCTACGGACCGCTATGGCTCCCTCGTTGTGGTTGGTCAGGTAGCCGCTGGCTTTGGCTCGGCTGAAGAGGTCGGCTATGGGGGTGGAGTTTCTCCATCGAATGGAGGCGTCCATCCATACCAGGTGCTCCGCCTTCTCCAGCAAAGACTGCCTCAGAGGACATAGAAGAAGCGTCAGGCATAGGGTTCTTCTGATATCCTGCTACTGGTGGTGGTGGTGATGGTGGTGAATTAAGGCTGAATGTTTGGAACACTAAATATTCTCATGGTATTACTTGTGTCTGCAGAGAAAACATTTCTGTGCGTCATCTTTTGTTTGAATGCTCAGTGTTGATCTCGCTCTATCAGGAAAAAGGCATTGAGATGAATAACTTTGATAATGTCAGTACTGTCTTATATGGTTCATGTGCTGCTGAAGTTGCCATGGATATTTCGCAGTCACAGGTTGCAAAATGTTTGCAAAGATCACAACTTTGTGTACCGCTAGGGTATTTCACTTATGTAAATATGCACATATTAGATGTGGCTTTGCAAGTACTAGATAAGTTGAGTGTGAAGGTTTTTTTTTTTTTTTAACACGTGTCTAATATCATCTGGCGATGAAAAGACATTAAATAATCCACTGAACTGAACTGATATCCTGCTACTGGTAGTGGTGGTGGTGGTGGTGGTGGTACTACTGCTACTGCTACTTTTACTACTACTACTACTACTGCTGCTGCTGCTGCTACTACTACTACTACTACTGCTACTACTACTGCTACTACTGCTACTACTACTACTACTGCTGCTGCTGCTACTACTACTACTACTGCTACTACCACCATCACTCTTACTACTACTGCTACTGCTGCCGCTGCTACTACTAATTATACTATTACTACTAGTAGTTCTAAATCTAGTACTACTACAGCTTCTACTTCTACTTCTACTACTACAGCTTAATTATTACTGCTGCTACTACCACCACCATAAACCACCACCACGACGACCACCACCATCATCACCACTATCATTACTACTACTACTACTACTACTACTATACTATTGCTGCTGATGCTGCTATTGCTGCTGATGCTGCAAGTACAACGACTAAATTCAATTACAATATGAAGACCTGCTGTCACTAATGATGATGATGATAATGATGCTGATGAGAAAAAAAAAGAAGAGATTAACACTAGCGCAATTGTGTGGACTGTTATTCATAATTGGCCACCAGATCAGGCTCACTGTAGCCCCTTCCTGTTCTGTTGTTTTCAACAAGAGCACTGCCATTACTGATGCTGCTGCTGCTAGTACAACTACTACTGCTGCTACAACTTCTACTACTACTACTACTACAATGACGGTTGGCGCTGCTGCTGTGGTTTTCTGAGCTGTTGTAACTACTGCTAGATGTTACATTCTCTTTTCGCTCTTCACTCAATCATTTGTTTCCTTTGCTTTGCTTTGCTTTTTTTTTTTTTTTTACATTTACACAGGAAAAAAGAGCAACTGTATTGTGCATTTCCTGACAGAAAAACAAAACAGAAACAAACAATCCAACAAACAAACAATCCAACAAACAAACAATCCAACAAACAAACAATCCAACAAACAAACAATCCAACAAACAAACAAATAAATGAACAAACATTTGACACAATTCAAGGGAAAGATCTTCGACAAAAACTACTTTAGTCGTAAAATGTTCTAGATAGTACTTAGAATAGGCATGATATTACTGACGCGACGTCTCGCACGAAAACGATTACGGAGAATGAATCTCAATTTGGTCTAGTACAAGTAGGGGGAGGGGGGGGGGGGGGGGGAGGGTGGGCGAGGGGGTTACGAAATCTTTCCAGTGGACATGTTGTGCTCGGACTGGAACTAGAATGAGTAAGCTGTTGGACTGATGAAGTGAGTAAGCTGTTGGACTGATGAAGTGAGTAAGCTGTTGGACTGATGAAGTGAGTAAGCTGTTGGACTGATGAAGTGAGTAAGCTGTTGGACTGATGAAGTGAGTAAGCGAGTGAGTGTATGATGAGGTCACGGGTTAGCGAGTTTGTGAGTAAGGTGGTCGGTCAGTGACGTCTCGTTTTTATAAAAATCTGTACAGCCAAACAACATCCGCAGAAAATGTTATAGAGGAGACTAACAAATTCATGGAGTCAGAAGTTTTCCCATGTTGTGAAGATAACGATAGTGCTCAGTATGGAAGACTGGTTACCTTAGAGAAAACATCAAATGCGCTTCGTAAACTAGGTAATAGTTCGGCACCAGGTTGTGACGGAATCACAGTAGAATTCTTCAAATTCTTCCGGTGTAAACTAGGCAGATTAGTCGCAAGTTCCTTTATGGCATTCTTTCATAAAGGTGAATTATCATCGAAAGACGAGGAACCATTACTTTATTACACAAAGGAAAAGACTTAGAAAGAGATCAGTTAACTTACTGGAGACCGAAAACCTTGACTTATACATATCATAAAAGTCTAGCAAAAGCGGAAAGACTCGGCAAAGTTATTCATAAATTAATTAACAACGGTCAGGGTGGCTATATGAAAGGCAGAAATATCACAACAATGAAAAGGTCCATAGACGATGAATTATTATTACTATTATTATGAATACTTATATTAGTCTCATTACGTGTTACATGCCTTTGATGTTTTGGGCTTTGGTGATGACTTTAAAAGGTGGGTATATCTTCTCAATAGAGGTATTAACCTCAAGCAGTACTAATCACGTGATACAAACCTAGCTCCAGGTACTTACGGCCACAATGAGGGGTTTCCAGGAGTAACATTTGAGCTCACGGATAAAGGGAGGCAATCCTTCAAAGGGGAAGTCGATCACGGTACAGCGACAGTGCTTCTCTGTCTGCAACACAGGGAGTGGACAGATTCCATTGTGTGACCTGAACACACAGACTTAAAAGTACAGTCACAACGTACATGTGTATGATGAGTGTTCACTCGCTGCGTAAGCAGATAAAGAAACATAAGTATGAAAGGGCCATAACTATGGTCCACGCGTGTTGCCTCATTTTTGAGAGAACTCTGCAGAGTTGTTTCCCCTAGCCTATTTTAACACCAAGTTGTTCTAGCACACTGGGACATCACGGTATTCACTGTCGTTGTAGTTGACTGTGAGACTAAACAATTATTTAAAAAAAAAAAATAGAAAAGAGAAGAGAAGAAGCAAGATTGGGACCGAGCTTCTTATCAAAAAAAAAAAAAAAAAAAAAATCAAGCTTGGCAAGCGGAAAAGAACGGGTTGATCTTCACATGTCAAATCATCAACGTGTATCAGCACGTTCATGAAGCTGCCAGGAACAACATCAAGTCGTCAGCTTTTCCGTACTTTCAGTTCTAGTCTTCCGACAGAACTCACTGTGATTTCCGCTTTCTTGACAACAAATGGAGCTTGCTGTACCTCACAGCTGTGAGATCAGCTTTCCAACGGCACGCTTAGATAGGAAGAATATAATGAATGGCCTGCTCGCTTTTCTCTCTGTATATGCTTTTGAACAAACTGGATTCTCATTTGTCAAATATTGTGGCGTCAAAAAACATGATGGTTCAGTCGTGTGTGTGTGTGTGTGTGTGTGTGTGTGTGTGTGTGTGTGTGTGTGTGTGTGTGTGTGTGACCTGTAGTTCTGTTTCTCTCTGATTTAGGATACTAACAAAGCTCAATAAGGCTAACTCAATGCAACTTGGAACACACGCAAATTCGGAGCTTTACAACAGAAACAATCAACACTAATATCCACGTATGTAACTACCCACCCACATAAGTAACAAATGAATCCTAATAAATGTAACAGATAAACTTATGGGGAAAAAAAGGACCAACGAACACCGTCCTTGCATGCTTTCTTCTTGTCATTGTTGCACTCCAGGGAACCACACCTGTAGGGTTCAGACGATGTCACCTGTTGTTTATTAAAAGTCTAAAACAAGTCCTTACACGTTGATACAACAATTCTTGTCATGGTGGAGGAAGTGTTGCTCTTTCATGTTCATCATAAAGAACGTCCTTTTTTGTTTTCATTATTATGTACAGTTGAAACTTTGGCTTAAAAAAATGGTTGTGAACACTTTTTTCCCCTGTATATGTCACTACGTGTCACATGTCATATGTATGACACAAGACATGTCCTCCAAAAGCAAAGAAAGAAACAAAAGCGAAAGTTTTATGAAACGAATTTTAAATATTAATGTTAGCGCACCGCAAAAAAAAAAAAAAAAATGTGGACAATCGAATCACAAGACAAAACACGACGCGTTTCGACCTCTTAAGTCTTCTTCAGGCAAGAAACAAAACAATCAGGACAATGAAAATGAACGAGCTATCACAAATCTTCATCCACTACAGCGCAAGATCGGCGTTGAAACGTGTGGCATAGTAATAATGTTACAGAACTGGCAAATTTCTGGTAAGAATATTCGCAACTGTTTTCACAGATGAGCACAAACCTGAAGCGCCGTTTGCGGTAATGCTGAGGTTTCCACCGACTGATCATGGAGCTTTACCATTTTTGGAGCTTAGAGACGAACAAGAAAAACAATGTGACTGAACTTAATTTGGAAAGACTTGCTCTTCGACCGGTGGCCTTTTAAGACTCTATTCATTCTGTTAATGTCGAATGTGAAGAGGATTTGACACAGAAAGGAACTGAATCGATGTTGTATAGGCTCTGTCTTTTTTCCCCACGTCTGTCCTATTCATTTATCAACACTTTCGTACATCACGGGTTACCTGATTCATCTGCTAACTTCCTTCGGATTAGGATATTTAGACTTAGGCGGAATCAAGCGCTGCTCCTGCTGTTTTTGACTGTTGTTATTGGAACTTTCTTCAGTGTCACGGTCGCTAAGCCGGACGGCCCTACCACCCTTACCCACGCCTATCACACACTAGGTCAGACAACACAGCACACTAACACAGTTTTACAATCACGCACGCTTCTTTATTTCACACACAC
Organism: Conus canariensis; assembly: GCA_033310375.1. Lineage (NCBI taxonomy): Eukaryota > Metazoa > Mollusca > Gastropoda > Neogastropoda > Conidae > Conus > Conus canariensis. The sequence goes on from CM065739.1 coordinate 52,775,652, forward strand.
TCCATGGCGCCACCACTCACGCACATCCACAACTGCACACAAGTATCCAATTCCCGCTGACTCACCCTACTCTACTATAATGACCTGGAAGACCCTAACCTAACCTGAAACACCAGTTGCGGTATATCACTGTGACCTGGGGACACAGCGATAGCCCGCACACGTGGTGACTAACTACTAGGGACGAGGATTTACCAAAGGGACTCTAATCTCTTAACGACTGCTACCACCCACACCCCTCCCCAGGACTCACCCTTCTCTTTTAACCCGGGACCACTACTGCACTGATCGCTGCGTCCCTAAGGGAGGCAACAACCAGTACCCTACACTGTGCTGGCCACTACGTCCTGAAAGGAGGCAGTAGCTAACACCCCTAACCCTACTGCCTAACGCTACACCCCTTCTACCACAAACATGGGACAACCCATCCCGGCCCGGAAAACTCCAGTCCTCGGCGCTGTACGGGGCCCCTCACAGGCTGACACCTCCCCGGAAGACTCCGCACCCCGGCGCTGTCCGTGGCTCCTCCGCGAGCCGACACCCTCCCCGAAGACTCTGCACCCCGGCGCTGACCCTGGCCTCCCGCAGTCTGACTCCTCCCCCCGATGGGCACGACACCCAACGCACACACACCAGACGCCCTCTCGACGGGTCCGGGGCTCGTAGGACGCCTCCTCCTCTGAAGGCCCCGCCGGACACCAAGGGTGGGAAAAGGCCTGGTGCAGCGCCCTCTCACAGGACGCCTAAACCGGGACGAGGAACTAGTGCCGGAGAACTCCCGGAAGAGTACCGGTAGCCGGAGGTGAGCTGCCCCACAGAAGGCAGACGGCCTGGGTGGTCTCCTCTCCCGGGAAAACAACAGGTACTGGAAAGCGCCGCTCACCTGCCGGCACGCGGCAGTAGACTGCGGTGGTCTGGCCCCAGCCTCAGGACGGAGCAGGATACCTGCTGACACAACTGTAGGCCCCTACTGTAATGTTGCTACTACCCGAGTCATCAAGGCACACAGGCTACTTGGTAAAGCTTTAACTCTCCATCTCCCTTGCCTACTTCCCACTCGGGCATGAGAGTGACCCTTGAATTTCGAACACATCCCCCCAACCCGTCACTCGCTTTGGGGTTATCAGACCAATCTACTGCCAACCCTTACAACAGCGGTAAAACAATATTCTCCCTGAGCCCATCCACGCTATTACATATGAAATTATGAATCACCCCAATTCTCGGAAAAGAAAAGAAAACTAAGCGATCCCAACGCGGACTTCATGGGCCCCTTAGGAAATGCTACGTAATCTAGGAAATGGGCAGTTTCACAAGGAAACGTCTCCACATAATGATCAGTAGCAATACACATCTCTCAAAAAAAAAACTTATCAATTTCATCGGTTTACAGTTCCAGCATGTTCACACAAGAGAATCGGCTCGCAGCCACAATCCTTCACATTCTTACCCCTCTTTGCACCGTCAATTATAATCATATATCCAAAACATGATTTGTTTGCCACAATTTCCATCCAGCACCTCACTCTCATGTCATCTCTTGTCAGATAACCCAGTGGTTAATCTTTGTTATGCCAACACAACCACACTTCATACAATATTACATGCTGCACATCATCCATTTTTATCCTATCAACTGCTAAGCTACTCGCCTTAAACTTTACCTTTCCCTTCTTTCTGCTTACTAAAATTCATAACTGGGTTGCCTCCCCACAACCTAAGATATGTCTCCAACCCCGTTCTGTCACAAATACATACATCCCTGCACGTGTGACGACTGTCACTTTCTTACAAAACTTCTAACCATATGGACTCACTGTCCTGTACCAAATGCGTACGCCACAGATACCGTCTGCACGCGCACGACACCCGCATCGAGAACCCTAACTCGTAACGAAAGTGACAAGACACCAATATAAGTTGAATAGTCACGACCGTACTTCAGTATAAACCACTCGACCACAAATTGGCCTTAGCCCTACTACACAGTTAACCGATTCCAATGCTGTGCCGGTCAACTCCGAAATCGTAAATCACTTTCAACGAACTATTACTATTTACGACTGAAATTGAGCACAATCCCTTTATGATTCACGCAGACACATCCGCACCTGACTCATATTATGACCCTCACCAAATGCAACCTCGTATTACCCTCTTATTGAACCCACTGACATTAACATGAACTAACCACAACCAATATCTACATCACCGTCCATCAACGGTCATTATATTGAACCCACATTGTCTAGCCAAACTGTCCTGAGGAAATCGAACTCAGGAACCACTATGTACGTTACTTACAAAAATATACAGGAAAGAGGTAACACGAACCGGACACAAGATGGCGGACACACACAGTGGCTAGCTTAAACATCAGCGGCAGTTTTTTTGTGAGTTGTTGGGGAACATGAAGTCAAGAGCCTTCAGAAAGTTAGCGGCGCCCAAATCAACAGGCCTGCGACCGTGGCGTTATTCAACTTTACTGGGAAATGCTCGTCGCCAGCAGAACTGTGCCGAAACAGACGAGCAGCGAGACGACACTCCGTTACTGGAGCTTGCTGTGCCTGCAGCTGCCCAAGCAACATCAACCCATCGTCATTCAACGGAGTCATCTACAACAACAAATGAGGTCGGTGAAGAAAATTACGCTCTTGGCATGATATTAACTCTAGAAGATCGCATCAAATCATTGGAAAATGCCGTTTTAGCTCAAACGAAGATCCTAGAGAAAATAGCCAAACCCCACGTTTCCATGACAACAACAGCTACACAAACAGAAATATGTCCTACAAACACAACATCGTATGCTGAAGTGGTCAAAACCCCACCTGCGAACACATCGATCAATAAAAGACAACCTTCTGCTCAAGAAAAAGCCCAAAATGCAGAAGCAAAATCAGTTATAGGTGAAGGGAACATCAAAACAGAACATGACGTCAGGCCTCCTACTCAAAATGATGCAAAGATAAAACATGACGTCAAATCACGTCGTGACGATGTTTGTCAAAACAAGAAGAAAACGAAAGCAAAAGAAGAGAAACTAAGCCTACCGAAGGTTCTGATGATCCATGACTCGGTTGCCAACGGCGTGGACGATAGGAGACTTGGAAGTTCGTACGATTTGAATGCGACACGTCAAAGAAGCTATAAGGTAAAGGGATTAGAGCAACGTCTGCAAGAACTTGACGATGCCGAGGAGAAACCTGATGCAGTGGTAATACACTGCTGCATTAACGATCTAAAGACTTCTGCTGCAGAAGACATTAGCACATCGTTTGTGCAAACGCTGAAAACCGCAGCTAAAAAGCACGCTAAGGTTAAGTTCGCGGTCAGCAAACTGACTCCAGTTAGAGACAAGAAACTCGAAATAAAACGTGTTCTGTTTAATGCAAAAGTCACTTCTGAGTTGTATGAGGTGAAAAACATTTCGTTTATTCAAAATAACAACATCAGAATGGAGCATCTTCGAGACGAGGTGCACCTGACAAAGAGAGGTTCCAGTCTGCTGGCGGGGAACATCGGACGACACACGAGGGCCTTGCTGTGGGAGATCCCCAAGAGACCTGCCCGTCCTGCACGTCGCCATTGGTACCACGACCATCCTGGCCCACATCCTCCCAGCTGGCACAACCGGTTCTACAATCTGGAGGACTGGAACTTTTATTAGTCAACTCACACCTACTGCCGCCATGTCTTTTAATGTGACACTGCTGCTGGGTTACCTCTGTCTATTTTGTCTTTAGTCTTTAAACATATGTCACTAGGGAATGATTTTAAGGTTTTTCAGTGGAACTGCAGATCAATTAACACAAACTATGAACATCTAGTACAACACCTAGCCCATCATCAATATCATGTTTTAAGTCTTCAGTCATTGAATGTTAAGAAAGAAAAGCTGCCCCAACTAGACAATTACTATTTTCCTCCTATCGTCCAAAAGACAGACACTAACGAGAAAATTAATACTGCCATTTATGTGCATGAAGGGGTAAATTACACTCTGTGCCCAAATCCAGTTCCATCGGAATTACTTGGTATACATTCTTGTGCAGTGACGGTTAAGTTTAATAACACTTTATTAACCGTCATATCTGTGTATTTACCAAAGGGTCCAGATGATAATAATACAGAATGGATTCGTACGTTTCAAGCGGACAAGGGAAAAAGGGTACTAATAACAGGAGATTTTAATGCGCATTCACCATTTTGGGAGAAGAACTGTGAAAACATTACTAGCAACCGTTTCATTGAGAATATTGTTGATTCATCATTGTATCTTCTGAATGACGGTAGAATAACGCGAATCCCTGATAATCCTTATCATAGAGCAACGGCTATTGATCTAACTCTTGTTTCTCCAGATCTGGCACCAATTTGTAAATGGGATTCTTTAAATGATAGCCTTAATAGTGACCATATTCCTGTTTTTACTAGCTTTGAACTCTCTGGCACAAAAAACAAGGATCTAACAGAAGATAAAATCCCGAAGTATAATTACAAACATGCTAACTGGGATAAGTTTTCAGAACTTCTATCAACATTTCATGTTGAAGACGTCAATGATAAAGATATCAATGAATTGTATTCTATATTTACTAATGCAGTCCTAAGTGCTGCTAACCAATCAATTCCTATGTCTAAAACAAAGAAATCATATAAACATTCTGGCAATGTTTGGTGGAACGATGATTGTGAAAAGGCCAAAGCTGAAAAATGGATAAAATTTGAAAATTACTTAAAGGATAATTCGATTCCTAATCACCAAGAATCCAAAAAAGCAAAAAATAAAGCAAATAGAGTTAACGCAGAAGCAAAAAGACAGTATTGGTCATCATTTTGTACTAATGAAGTATATAACTATAAAGATATGCAAAAGGTGTGGGAAAAAATGAAAACGATGAAGAATGGGATAAACTTACCTCAATGCCCAATCAAACTGGAGAGTTCAGATATACCCTCTAATCAAGAAAAAGCGGAAGCATTTGCTGATTTGTATGCAAATTGCAGTAGAATTACTGGACTATCAACTGAAAGTAGACAATACAGAAAAAAGGAGGAGGAAAGTAATATCACATCAGATCATAGTTTTAATAAACCTCAATTAAAAAGCTATGTAAATTCAAATATAACACTCGATGAAGTAATTGAATGTATTTCTCATATGGGTAAAAATAAGACGTCTGTTGGACTAGATGGGATATCTTATAAATTGTTAAAGCATTTACCACAAAATGTAGTTCAATTTTTTACATTCTTTGATACAAAAATGCTGGTCTAATGGTGAAATGCCTCTTATCTGGAAACACTCAATTGTTGTCCCTATACACAAGCAGGGAAAACCTCGGACTGATAAAAATAGCTATCGACCCATCTCCTTAACATCTCATGTATGCAAGTTAATGGAAAAAATAGTCTCAAGTAGACTAGTTCATTTCTGTGAAAAACAAAACATTATTCCAAAAAATCAAGCCGCTTTTCGCAAAGGTCGCTCCACTACTGAACATTTAGTCAAACTTACGACACAAATTAAACAGCAGTTTGGCAGACGGAAAAATATTCTAGCAACCTTTTTTGATGTGAAAAAAGCTTACGATCAAGTATGGCATTACCGATTACTCCAAAAACTTCAAAACTACAATATAAATAGTAATATGTATAACTATATACAAAATTTTTTATCACAACGTTTCATACAGGTAAGAGTTGGAAGCACATATTCTAAGTCCAGAGAACTTCAGATGGGTCTTCCACAAGGCTCGGTTATTTCACCTATTTTATTCAATATACTTATAGCAGATCTTCCAAATAATCTATCAAAAGATACAGTTTTAGCCCAGTATGCAGATGATATATGCATGTGGATGAAGGTGACAATGAAGCGTAAAACTCCAATTAGAGCACTTAACTATACCAAAAAAGTGTACCAACGCGAACTAAATAAAATTGATATATTTATGAAGGAAAATGGACTTTCTTTATCATTAGAAAAAACACATATGGTACTTTTTAATTCGGGGCATAACCCAGAAAAACTGCCTGATTTCACTATTGGTGGCAGTGTCATTAATTATTCGCAAAGCGTAAGGTTTCTAGGTGTATATTTATCATCCAAACTTACGTGGAATCAACATATAGACTATATATTAAATAAAGCCAGAAAAGCTTTAAATTTTCTCAAAATTATTAGTAAACAGCGATGGGGTCAGGACACAAAACCACTTTTATGTCTTGCTAATTCCTTAGTTCGTTCGCGTTTAACCTACGGCCAGGAATCTTTCTTTAGTGCACCAAAACATTTGTTAAACAAGCTACAAAGTATAGATTGTAAAGCCTTTAAACTGGCACTAGGAGTGCCGACTCATGCTTACAATCTTGGGTCATATAAAGAAGCAGGAGTTCTTCCTCTTGATGAACATAGGAAAATCTCTGCAGCTAAGTTTGTATTAAAATCCTTTGCACATAACTCATTCTGTAATGAAGAAACAAAGATGAATTCTAAGCATGACTTTGTTAACAGGGCTAAGACAATACACTGTTTGCAACCAATTAATTCGTTTGTCTCCGACATGATTAATTCTACAGAATTAAAAAGTAAAAAAATAGCAATTAAGCCATCTTTTTTACCTGTACCATCTTGGGAACAAATTAAACCTACTTTTGATATTGATCATACAGAATTGAGCAAAAGTCAATCTCCAAACGTTCTGAAAAATTTAGTTAATGATCACATGGAAAATTACTATAGTGATTACGGTTGCAAAGCGAGAGGACTGCAGGCGGAAATCTAAACAAATCTTAAATAAATGTTAGCGAACCGCCCAGAGAACGTGGACAAACGAGTCACAAGACGAAACACAACTAGTTTCGACCTCTTAGGTCTTCATCAGGTGAGACATTAACGAATAAAACAATGAAAATTCACTTAGCTTTGATCGCTTCAGATCACTTGGTAGGGTTCAGCGCAAGGAAGAAGGCGTTGATTCAACGCCTTCTTCCTTGCGCTGAACCCTACCAAGTGATCTGAAGCGATCAAAGCTAAGTGAATTTTCATTGTTTTATTCGTTAATGTCTCACCTGATGAAGACCTAAGAGGTCGAAACTAGTTGTGTTTCGTCTTGTGACTCGTTTGTCCACGTTCTCTGGGCGGTTCGCTAACATTTATTTAAGATTTTTTATAGTGATTACATTAAAATATTCACAGATGGATCTGTACTTAATGGCAATGCAGGTTCAGCATTTGTAATTCCTACTATGAAAACAGTCAAACAATATCATATAGGTAATCACTATTCAGTTTTTACTGCAGAGTTGTTAGCTATTTTAATGGCTTTACAGCATATTGAGGAGTTACCTATGAATAGTTGTAAAATTTTACTCTGTGTAGATTCTAAATCGGCATTACAAGCAATCAAACATCAAAATGCCAAAAAACGTCTTGAAATGATACTAGAAATCAGACATGTAATTCATCAATTGGCATTTAAAGACATTAGTGTGACTTTTTACTGGGTTCCTTCCCATTGCGGAATATATGCCAATGAACTGGTTGACAGAGCAGCTAAAAATGCAGGACGTAATACTGAAGGGGCAATTCTAATTAACATAAATCTAGATCTGCACGAGTATTATAATCACATTGAAAAACTAGCGAGAGATAAGTTTGATAACATGCTGAAGACATCAGATAGCCAATATTCACACAACTGTATAAAAAGCGTGAGCACAATAAATTCCAAATTAATTTTAAATCACATATCTGATACAAGTTCAAGGCATATTAGTTCTCTGATGTTCAAAATTCGTTTAAATGCCTTTAAAACAAAATTTTCTAAAGATATTAAATGTGTATGTGGAAATCAAATTTCCATTAGCCATCTGATTTTACACTGTCCTAGTATCAAAGAATTAATGACGAAAACTACAGGGGATTTACTGACTCGTCAAATACCATTAACTGTTCAGGAAGTGTTAAATGACTTCCATCTTCTTAAATGTTTTTCAGAAGTTTTACACCTTAGTCCTATTGGTCTTTTCCTTTGAATAGTTAATTTATTGTTCGATTCAATTGTTGTTATACTAATCTTCTGTTAATTGTTAAGTCGCGTTTGATATAGATGGTAAACCTCACTTCCTTTCTACTAATTCTGTCATTTTCAACAATTCATACCCCATATAAAGCTTGCTCATTATATAGAATTGTAGGTGTAGGTATGTAGGAAAAACACATAATCTTTACTACCGCACACTCTCTAAACAATATCAACGCATGCATAAACAATCTCTTCTTTCATACCTTTATTTCTCCTATTCCCCCCCCCTCCTTTCCCGTCTAATATCACTTAAGGGTGAACAGACGTAAAACTAAAGAACGAACGAACGAACCGGCTGACTACAAATTTCAATCACGGAACCAAGACAACATCATACTAGACAACCAGTATACGCAACGAACACCATACAACTAATCCCAACATGAGACAACTACAGTACAACTCGCCATAATACAAGACAACACGACGAACTACAACACAACGAACCTAACAGATCACCAACCTGGACATACAGACGATCAACCACACCAGTTCTGCAACTGGCTGACAGTGGCTGCCAACAAGGACGACACCGACTCAGCACAGGCCAAGGGCACCCAAACCCGACGAGGACCTGGCACTAACTATGACTCGAAGTCACTCTTCAAAAACTAACGGCGCTGCCGCCGCACCTACAAGGAGTACGTCCACTCCGACGAACACCAGGGACCGAAGTGAAGCTACCCCAACGCATTCCGCCCTGGTCGGAATCAAGCGAACTTGACTCACCACACAAAACAACGATTGGTCAGAGCAGTGTATCGCGCGCGCAGAGCTGACACACCTGACCAACGGACTAGTTGTTGCTCGTGCAACAACACGACAATTTACCACAACAACTCACAGACTTGACAACACAACAACAGCCGATATCCTGCCCCGCCTTCTCTGGTGTAGAACCAAAGTAATAAAAGGGTAACAATCGGGAACGAAACCAACCTCCGCTCCCATCCCTTCAACAAGTGAAGACCGGAAAGTAAGAATATTGCATGTCCTACCTCCCCAGCCCCCCTACCTAGCCTACCCTTTCTACCTAACCCCGAGAAACTTAGCCTAACCCCAGCTAACTAAACCCCAGTCTTACCCCCGCGCGCGCGCGCACCCACGGCCACCCCCCCCCCCCCCCCCACACACACACACACAAGCACACATACATGCACGCATACATGCACGCTCGCACGCATACGCGCACACGCTCTCTACCTTGAACCACCACTACTCTTAAACACGTGGACGTACTAGTTTAGTACCGCCGATCGGTGACACACCCCCCTGCCTAAGTTTTAACTACAGGTTAAAACCAACAACAACTTCTCACTCGATCGGCGTTTTAGCCACACTCTACCTATAACAATCCAATTCCCCATCACTCACTCTGTCCTACTGTTACTTTTGATGCACTCCAAAACGTTCATCCCAACAACACCTTTCCAATACATTAACAACCACAGGTTACACTAATCAACCTGGACTAACTCTGCCTCACACGACCTTAACGCAGGTACTTACAGGCAGCCGTTACACTACGCACTACATATAAATTTCATAACTGAGGCTGCTCTGGCTATGCACGACCGCTGTGCGACACGTGCTACAAACACCACACCCTCAGTAACACTTGCTACGTCATTCTCTTCCCATGACACATGCATAGCTTCAATAATGTCAACCTCTCATGACTCACGTAAATGGAACTTAAGGTTCTCTCTTTCTCTCCCCACTCTCTCTCTCTCTCTCTCTCTCTCTCTCTCTCTCTCTCTCTCTACGGCAAGCGACTCAAGAAGTCTGCCGCCACATTGTCCTTCCCAGACACCGCCTGCACCGTAAACTGGAATGCCTGCAGCTGCAGTGCCCACCTTGTGATCCTCCCACTAGTACTCTAGACCCCACAGCTCTCTTCCTAGGTTTCGCCTTCAAGTCAAAATGCCGCTTGTACCTGCAAGCTGCCGTTGCCAAGTTCTCCTTTGCCAACTTGCACGTCTTAGCTATTTTGTTCCTTAGGTTGACGACGTACTCTGTAGCTGTGCAGAGCTCTTGCCTCTCGGGTTGCAACCACCGATCTCTCAGTATCTGCATGGGCCTGCGCATCAGTGGCATCCTTACAAGGGGAACTCTTGAGACTCTTCCCTTGTCCACAGTACGCTGACACTGGAAGCATGACTGGCAGTACCGACGAATGTCAGCATGCATGCCTGGCCAATAAAAATGGCGACCAACTCGCTCCTTGGTTCGGGTGGTACCTAAGTGACCAGACATGGGTACGTCGTGGGCTAGCTTCATCACCGTGGTCCGTAGTTCTGCTGGGACGCAGATCTGACTCGCTACGTCCTTGGGACCCTCAAACCGCCTAACCAGTACACGAGACTTCCGCGCGTACTCAACTCGTCCAAACTTGGTGTGGAAGTGCGTCCCTGCTTCACACGCACTCCGAGCCTTCCTCAAGGTTTCATCCTGGTCCTGCATCTGAATTAACTGCTGGGTCGAGGTGTTCAGAATGCATTCCTCGACGGGCAGTGGTACAGGTTCTTGCTGCTCCCTGGCTCTCTGCGCGCGTGTCTGCACTGCCCCTACCAACGCCGGGTCTGCGTATACAGGCACACGTGTCCAACCGGAATCTCCTACTCTCTTTGCGAAGTTTCCGATCAGGACTTCCTGCACAGGGCTATTCATGACCAAAACCTCCAACTTCCCTGCGATGAATGGTGACTTCAACTCTATTACCGCCACAGGCAACACAGACCTACATCTGGACTCGGCCAACACTACTGGGACTGTCTCTCCTGTGTACGCATCTGCCGGTACTAACCACTTGGCCACTACGGTGTGTCCGGCACCAGTGTCCCGTAATCCATTGGCCGGAGACCCGTTAACTTCTACAATGCACGCAGGCTCGTACCGCTGCTCAGCGCATGGGCGACACAACGTAGGGACTACACGAGCTTGGGGCTGGTCACAACAATGAACAGCTCCAACAGAATGGGGCTCAGGGCATTTCCTAGCGATGTGGCCTGGCTTCTTGCAGTTGAAACAAACTATGGTCGATCTAGGCCCTTCTGATCTCCTGTTCAGCTGCTGTAGTGCACCATCACTTTGTTGGGACCTTCCTGTGGGCTGGCTCCCTGCTGTTTCACGTGTATTACCCAGGTTGGGCTGGTTAACTGTTCGGTCTTGCCTCGCCTTCCTCCCCAGTCTTTTGGCCTCTGCCAGAACAGTAGCTTCCGTTGCAAGTTGTTCCACTTTTTTCGGGCATGTCTTCCGCACCTCAGTTGTGAACTCTGGAGACAATAGCTGATAAAACTGTTCCTGGAACAGCAGATCCTTTACGTCCTCTGCCACACTCTCATCCTTGCCCGCTGCCGCACACCAGAGGGAAAACCACCGCTTCATCCTTCCCAGCATCTGGCCAAAAGTCTCAGCAGCGTCCTTCTTGATGCTCCTGAACTTTTCTCGGTAGGCCTCAGCATCTAGCCTAAAGTGGCTTAACAGGGCGCTCTTTATCTGATCATAGTCGCCTAACTCATCCGCACTTAAGCGCATCACCGCTTCTCTAGCCTTTCCTCTCAGCAGAGACATCAGACGTGTGGGCCATGAGGTCTTGCTCCACCTGCACATCTGGGCTACACGCTCAAATTGGGCGATGAAAGCGTCCACGTCGTCGTTCTCTCCCAACGGCTCAAGGTGGACATGCTTCGTTTCCTCCACCTCAATCAAGCGTTTCCTATGCGCTGCTTCATCTAAGGCCTGTCTCTCTTGTATGATTAGCTCTCGCTCTCTTGCCTCTAACTCGGCTTCATCCCTTCGTCTCTTGAGATCTAACTCGGCTTGCCGTGCTTGAGCTTCTATTCCCCTTATTGCCCTTTCTTCTTCCATCTTCTTCCTCTGCAGTTCCAGTTCCATCTGTCTCGCTGCTTTCTCATCTTCGATCTTCTTCTGCTTCACCTCTAGTTCCCTCTGTCTATCAGCTTTCTCCTCTTCTATCTTCCTCTGCTGCATCTCTAGCTCCCTCTCATCCTTCATCTTCTGCCTCACTTTCTCCTCTTCGATCTTCTTCTGCTTCATTTCCAGCTCCCTCTGTCTATCAGCTTTCTCCTCTTCTATCTTCCTCTGCTGCATCTCTAGCTCCCTCTGCCTAGCAGCTTTCTCCTCTTCATCCTTCATCTTCTGCCTCACTTTCTCCTCCATCCGGAGCTCCAATTCTGCTTCTCTCGCCGTCTTCTCATCCTCATTACGTACTGAGTCTGTGACGAACTTGGCGAGGTCTCCCCCAGCTAAACCCATCGCCGCTCCCAACTTGGCAAACTTTGCATAAACCCCCGTCCCCTGTTCTTGATCCACCCTCGCTCCCTGGTCACTAACCTTAGGTTTGGTATCCGCCGTAGGGGCCTGTGGATCCATGACACTATCGGGGTCGTACTGCGGATGGGCTCGGGTGTGTTTAGACATAGGGTACCCCTACCACCACAGAACTAGCAACGGACAGTATGCGATCTGAGCGCAACTGGAGGTTCCTGACTACGCACTAGCCCCGGAATCAACTCAGCACAAGTACACAATACCCTCAATGAGTCACGCACCAAGCATAACTCCACTCACACTTGTATACCTCATACATATACCCACATGGGCTCCAACCCATACGATACTACCAACGCACCGTCTGGTCGCTGACTGAACCACGTGACACCGTGTGTCCACCGTCCACTGTGCATGCGCACCAGTTGCCCACAGTCACAGGCCTCACTGTCTCTGGTAGGCCGCACCCACACGATCACAGTGCATTTGCACCCCGCAAGTCCATATGCACTCCCAGCACACCTTAGTGTCACAACCCTGCGCACCCTTGTGCTTCCCACACACAGTCACCTGGGCTTACTCTGCCCTTAATCCCCACAGGATATCCGAGCACACAGTGTGCACAGTCACGGGCCGGGTACCACTCTACCTACTCACTGGGGTATACCACATGTAAGGGACACAAAAGACACCTGGTACCCTCCGGCACCTCACCTACACTGTACAGTGTAATCACTCACCCTTCCAACAACCACTCAATGTTTATTGACCATTCATACCTCACTCACACGGTAGCGCCAACCCATTCACACCAACACAAGTGCCCTGCCCAATGCCAATGGAAACCTGCCTGAAGTGAACAGGGACACTACGTACCACCTCCCAGGGTACTGGTACGCTCCCACCAACCACCCACTTACATTTCACACAACGTACACACCGGACACAACACCCCCCTACCTCCCTCCTAGCTACCTATCACCTACCCAGAACCGCTTATGTACCCCGCATCTCCACCAAAGTGTCACGGTCGCTAAGCCGGACGGCCCTACCACCCTTACCCACGCCTATCACACACTAGGTCAGACAACACAGCACACTAACACAGTTTTACAATCACGCACGCTTCTTTATTTCACACACACTCCATGGCGCCACCACTCACGCACATCCACAACTGCACACAAGTATCCAATTCCCGCTGACTCACCCTACTCTACTATAATGACCTGGAAGACCCTAACCTAACCTGAAACACCAGTTGCGGTATATCACTGTGACCTGGGGACACAGCGATAGCCCGCACACGTGGTGACTAACTACTAGGGACAAGGATTTACCAAAGGGACTCTAATCTCTTAACTACTGCTACCACCCACACCCCTCCCCAGGACTCACCCTTCTCTTTTAACCCGGGACCACTACTGCACTGATCGCTGCGTCCCTAAGGGAGGCAACGACCAGTACCCTACACTGTGCTGGCCACTACGTCCTGAAAGGAGGCAGTAGCTAACACCCCTAACCCTACTGCCTAACGCTACACCCCTTCTACCACAAACATGGGACAACCCATCCCGGCCCGGAAAACTCCAGTCCTCGGCGCTGTACGGGGCCCCTCACAGGCTGACACCTCCCCGGAAGACTCCGCACCCCGGCGCTGTCCGTGGCTCCTCCGCGGGCCGACACCCTCCCCGAAGACTCTGCACCCCGGCGCTGACCCTGGCCTCCCGCAGTCTGACTCCTCCCCCCGATGGGCACGACACCCAACGCACACACACCAGACGCCCTCTCGACGGGTCCGGGGCTCGTAGGACGCCTCCTCCTCTGAAGGCCCCGCCGGACACCAAGGGTGGGAAAAGGCCTGGTGCAGCGCCCTCTCACAGGACGCCTAAACCGGGACGAGGAACTAGTGCCGGAGAACTCCCGGAAGAGTACCGGTAGCCGGAGGTGAGCTGCCCCACAGAAGGCAGACGGCCTGGGTGGTCTCCCTCTCCCGGGAAAACAACAGGTACTGGAAAGCGCCGCTCACCTGCCGGCACGCGACAGTAGACTGCGGTGGTCTGGCCCCAGCCTCAGGACGGAGCAGGATACCTGCTGACACAACTGTAGGCCCCTACTGTAATGTTGCTACTACCCGAGTCATCAAGGCACACAGGCTACTTGGTAACGCTTTAACTCTCCATCTCCCTTGCCTACTTCCCACTCGGGCATGAGAGTGACCCCTTGAATTTCGAACACATCCCCCCAACCCGTCACTCGCTTTGGGGTTATCAGACCAATCTACTGCCAACCCTTACAACAGCGGTAAAACAATATTCTCCCTGAGCCCATCCACGCTATTACATATGAAATTATGAATCACCCCAATTCTCGGAAAAGAAAAGAAAACTAAGCGATCCCAACGCGGACTTCATGGCCCCTTAGGAAATGCTACGTAATCTAGGAAATGGGCAGTTTCACAAGGAAACGTCTCCACATAATGATCAGTAGCAATACACATCTCTCAAAAAAAAAACTTATCAATTTCATCGGTTTACAGTTCCAGCATGTTCACACAAAGAATCGGCTCGCAGCCACAATCCTTCACATTCTTACCCCTCTTTGCACCGTCAATTATAATCATATATCCAAAACATGATTTGTTTGCCACAATTTCCATCCAGCACCTCACTCTCATGTCATCTCTTGTCAGATAACCCAGTGGTTAATCTTTGTTATGCCAACACAACCACACTTCATACAATATTACATGCTGCACATCATCCATTTTTATCCTATCAACTGCTAAGCTACTCGCCTTAAACTTTACCTTTCCCTTCTTTCTGCTTACTAAAATTCATAACTGGGTTGCCTCCCCACAACCTAAGATATGTCTCCAACCCCGTTCTGTCACAAATACATACATCCCTGCACGTGTGACGACTGTCACTTTCTTACAAAACTTCTAACCATATGGACTCACTGTCCTGTACCAAATGCGTACGCCACAGATACCGTCTGCACGCGCACGACACCCGCATCGAGAACCCTAACTCGTAACGAAAGTGACAAGACACCAATATAAGTTGAATAGTCACGACCGTACTTCAGTATAAACCACTCGACCACAAATTGGCCTTAGCCCTACTACACAGTTAACCGATTCCAATGCTGTGCCGGTCAACTCCGAAATCGTAAATCACTTTCAACGAACTATTACTATTTACGACTGAAATTGAGCACAATCCCTTTATGATTCACGCAGACACATCCGCACCTGACTCATATTATGACCCTCACCAAATGCAACCTCGTATTACCCTCTTATTGAACCCACTGACATTAACATGAACTAACCACAACCAATATCTACATCACCGTCCATCAACGGTCATTATATTGAACCCACATTGTCTAGCCAAACTGTCCTGAGGAAATCGAACTCAGGAACCACTATGTACGTTACTTACAAAAATATACAGGAAAGAGGTAACACGAACCGGCTGACTACAAATTTCAATCACGGAACCAAGACAACATCATACTAGACAACCAGTATACGCAACGAACACCATACAACTAATCCCAACATGAGACAACTACAGTACAACTCGCCATAATACAAGACAACACGACGAACTACAACACAACGAACCTAACAGATCACCAACCTGGACATACAGACGATCAACCACACCAGTTCTGCAACTGGCCGACAGTGGCTGCCAACAAGGACGACACCGACTCAGCACAGGCCAAGGGCACCCAAACCCGACGAGGACCTGGCACTAACTATGACTCGAAGTCACTCTTCAAAAACTAACGGCGCTGCCGCCGCACCTACAAGGAGTACGTCCACTCCGACGAACACCAGGGACCGAAGTGAAGCTACCCCAACGCATTCCGCCCCGGTCGGAATCAAGCGAACTTGACTCACCACACAAAACAACGATTGGTCAGAGCAGTGTATCGCGCGCGCAGAGCTGACACACCTGACCAACGGACTAGTTGTTGCTCGTGCAACAACACGACAACTTACCACAACAACTCACAGACTTGACAACACAACAACAGCCGATATCCTGCACCGCCTTCTCTGGTGTAGAACCAAAGTAACAAAAGGGTAACAATCGGGAACGAAACCAACCTCCGCTCCCATCCCTTCAACAAGTGAAGACCGGAAAGTAAGAATATTGCATGTCCTACCTCCCCAGCCCCCCTACCTAGCCTACCCTTTCTACCTAACCCTGAGAAACTTAGCCTAACCCCAGCTAACTAAACCCCAGTCTTACCCCGCGCGCGCGCGCGCGCACCCACGGCCACACCCACACACACACACACACAAGCACACATACATGCACGCATACATGCACGCTCGCACGCATACGCGCACACGCTCTCTACCTTGAACCACCACTACTCTTAAACACGTGGACGTACTAGTTTAGTACCGCCGATCGGTGACATTCAATATTAGAAGATATGCACTGGTCTTTGAAACAAGCATCTGAACTGGACAAAAAACCCATCTCACCAGCTTCCTTTGGTTTGGCGTGAGACCCAGATCGTAGATTACGAAAGTGTAATCCTTCCCCTTCATGAGAGGAAACAAGGTGTGGAACACGTTGTCCAGAAGCGCCTGCATTTCATTGTAGTGATTGGATGACGCGCCTGTGACGAAAATGTACTTGTGTGACGTCACGCGCCGGGCTGCTGACGCCAGAGCTTGGAGGTACTGTACAGGAATGGTGGCACGTGTGGAAAGCACCTGCTGCAGTCTTTCTTTGAGGGAGGAGGAGAAGTGGCCGGGACAGTCGGCGTCGAAACAGGTTCCCGCTGAAACATTGTTGACATGGTGGAAGAGCTCAAAGCCTATGGACTTGGTCTCCCACTTTATGACCATGAATAGATGAAAATACTTGTCATTTCATCACACACACACAGACACACACAGACACACACAGACACACACAGACACACACACACACACACACACACACACACAGGCAGGCAGGCAGGCAGACAGGCAGACAGACAGACAGACAGACAGATAGATAAATAGATAGATAAATGGCTGGACAGACAGACAGACTGATAGATAAATACACACACACACACACACACACACACACACACACACACACACACACACACACACAACCACACACACAACCACACACACACAACCACACACACTGTCAATGGAGCAAAACCTCTCACAAAGGGCCTTAAGTGCTAAGGAAACGAATGCTGCACGTGGTGGAGAATTAGGTGATGGGCAGATTATCAGTAATCCCTCACCAAGCGCATACAGTCGAACTGTGTCAAGGAGGTTGAAGTGGTCAGCCAATTATCACGTGACGGATGGCACCTAAGGTACTGAGGACCCTTCCGAGTTCGAACCTTCCCGATAGCGAAAGGGAGGGAAATGTAACCACTAGGACCTCGGAGCATCGAGTGGGCGCTAAATACTGTCAGCTGATGTTGCTTTGTAAACAGATCTTGAAGAGCAGGGGTCTTGGGCTTGTTCAGATGGTATTGCCGTGGGGCACTGTGTTGATGCTTTGTCAGGCTAGTTGAATGCGTGTGGACGTTGTTGTCGTAGCTTTCTCGAGGGTAATTACTGTGTTAAAGTAGCTCCCGGCGTTGGCGGGAATTTTCGATATCCATTTGGTGCGAAGTGGCTGTTTCCTAAGCAGTTAGGTAGGGATGTGTGTAAATGTTGATGTGTGGAAGAATGTAGCGAAAGGAGAATTCAGTGTACTTGTGAACAAGGTGGTGGGGAAGCAACATGGACAAAGGCATGGCCCAAAGGGAAATCCTTTGTGTCCATCCCTATATAAACTGAGGGAGAACAACGCGACGGGGAGAGGAGAAGAACACCATGAGGGAAAGAAGAACAGAAGAGAGAAGAGAGAAGAGTGAGCAGGACAGAGTAGGGTTGAGAAACACGTGGCCTGGGAACAGAAGAGACAGCAAAGTCTTAGGGTAAAAGACAAGCTGAAAAGAAAGACTGAGTTTGAAACCCAGAGGTGGGTGAAAGAGACAAAGAAGAAGATTTCTGCGTCGAGTTCCCAGAGACGACCACGAAGACCCAGTCCTGAAACCTGGAGCCATTCAACCAAGGGCGTCACCATCACCCCAGTGCTGAAGAGAACTTAAAGTGACGTGTTCGAGAACTGTGGTGTGGTGTGAAAGTGTGGTTGTGTGAGTGGAAACCTGGCCAGGTAAAAATCCACTTTATTATAACCCGGGATTAGGAAGTATTGACCTTTTATATTTTGATTATTCCATTTTGTGTGATTGGATTGTTCATGCGCAATTATACGTAGTATAGAAATTGTATTTCTTGTTTTCAGTCGTGTTAGGAAAGAAACGAATGCGTGACATCCCATTCCCAAAGAGAGGTGAATGTTTGGTGGGCGCATGAGTGCGCATATGCGTGTATGAGTGCAGAGATAACCTTGGTGTGTTAAGCCTTACTATAAATGCATCAACTTAGTGCACTTAAGCAATACCATCACGAATTCACACACACACACACACACACACACACACACACACACACACACACACACACACACACACACACACCCACACTGAGTGTACTAATCGTTTAAGAATTAATGAACTCGGCTGACATATAGCGCGCTGTTATATTAACAGCAGTCAATATCAAAACTTAATGCATATGCGCTAACAAAGAGAAGGATGTCTTTGCAGTTACAGTAGAGGAAAGTATTTTTCTACGGTGCAAGAATCAGAACATAATGCATGTGTGTGTGTGTGTGTGTGTGTGTGTGTGTGTGTGTGTGTGTGTGTGTTGTGTGTGTGTGATATTCTTAACGCCAAAATGAATGGTATCACTCAACAGGAGAGAAAAGTGAGCAATGCAAAGACGGAAGCCCAATTAACAAAGGAAGAAGAAGAAGAGAGAAAGAGAGAGAGAGAGAGAGAGAGAGAGAGAGAGAGAGAGAGAGACAGAGAGAGACAGAGAGAGACAGAGAGAGAGACAGAGAGAGGGTGGGGGGATGGGGAAGTTAGATTAGATTTTTTAAAAATGCTTGATTAAAGGCAGAATGTAGATTGGACAGAACGTAAGCCAGCACAGTATCCTTAAAAGGATAACAGAATGAGATTAGATTCCACGTAAATAAAATGGTAGACGCTTCACACTTCTACAGTGACATGGGCAAAGAAGGTTTGGTAAAGAAAGCATTGGAAAGTTCAGTATTATGCTCGGCAGAGAAAGCGTTGGAAAATTTGGCATTGGTCCAGGTAGAGAAAGCGTTGGAAAATTTGGTACTGGTCCAGGCAGAGAAAGCGTTGAAAAGTTTGATGTTGGACCAAGCAGAGAAAGCATCGGAAAATTTGGTATTGGTCCAGGTAGAGAAAGCGTTAAAAAGTTTGATGTTGGATCGGACAGAGAAAGCGTTGGAAAATTTGGTATTGGTCTAGGTGGAGAAAGCGTTGAAAAGTTTGATGTTGGACCAGGTAGAGAAACTGTTGGACAGTTCGGTATTGTGCTAGGCAGAGAAAGTCTTAGAAAATTTGGTATTGGTCCAGATAGAAAAAGTGTCGGAGAGTTTGGTATTGGGCCAGGTAGAGACACCCTAGAGCCTTATTCTAAACTTGAACCCGTTCAACAGTTTGGTCAAATGGGAACAGTTCTAAACGGAAAACTGACCATCAGCTGTGTAAATGATGAAAAGGGGCTGCTGTACGACCTTGGGCGGACAGAAGCATACCTGCTTTTCTCATGGCATGTGTTTGAAAGAAATGCATGGAGTTCTGGATGGTCAGGGGATCTCCTTCATCCATCCCTGAATTCCGTGTTACATTTCTTCACATCTTTTTTTAAGGCTGTATCAGGGTACAATACAAGCACTGCCAGAAGTGCTTTGGTATTGTTTTACTACAGGACCCGTTTGTATTACACAGTGTGATATAGGTGTTGTGTTGATTCGGGACTTACCTGTTGCATCTTATGTTATGCAGGGTGATAATGGTACTTTGCTGATTCAGGACTTACTTTTGCATGTTATTTTACGCAGGGTGATACAGGTATTTTGTTGATTTGGGACTTGCCTTTTCCATGTTATTTTACGCAGGGTGATACAGGTATTCTGTTGATTCAGGACTTGCCTATTGCATCTCATTAGTATGCAAGATGATACAGGTATTCTCCCAATGTAGGACAGACCTTCGGATCGTATACTGCACAACGTGGCACGTGCAATCTTCCTATCCAGGACCCTCTGATATTACACATCGTGTTACAGGTAGTCCTCTGATTGAGGACCCAGCTTTCTCAACTCCTACCAAGTATGCTATGGAAATTCTCCCTATTCAAGGCCTCAGTTTGTCATATTATACAGGGCGACACAGTGTAAATAGCATGAACTTTGTTGAACGAGTTTCATAGATATTCCTTTGTCCTCTTACCTAATGTGTCGCAGGTATCCTGTCAGGCCCAGACCTACCTTTGTCGTACTACCCGATGTAATATAGGCATTCTTCGGGTCAAAGACCTATCGTTTTCGTTGAGGGCCCAGCACCAAGGCATGCTGCTAGTTCCCCTCTTTTTGGAGTGCACTGGTCGTATTACCCGATGTGATACAGGTATTCTTCGGGTCAAAGACCTATCGTTTTCGTTGAGGGCCAAGCACCAAGGCGTGCTGCTAGTTCCCCTCTCTTTGGCGTGCACTGACTTTCATCTTGCAAGTGAATGGGTGTAAAGAAAACGGTTGCAACTTACCGCCAGTGAGGTTTTTTTTGCATATCTTCTTTTTCCAATCGAGTTTAGGCCCGGAGTAATCTGGAAAGACACATGAAATGGATTAAGGAGTGAAGGTGAAGACTAACATCAAAAAATAAAAAAATCAACGAAGAACTAGACGAACTAATCACTTTGTGTGTTGCCAGCTGGCAAGAATGAAGGGGGGAGGGGGTGGGGGATCTGACAAACAAAACCGATGGTGTAAAAAAAAAAAAAGAAGAAGAAAAACAGGAAAAAGTCTGCTCTGGAGAGACACGTGAGAACTGGAAACATTTTCGTTAAATCGAAAAATAGTTCCTGGGTCTATAATAATTTGGATGAAACAAGTTAAATTTGTCAAAAAAGATTGTGAATGTACTCTTTTTGCGATCTTCTTTAAGTGTTGATGGAACAGGCAACACAGAAATCCTGAAATTATGACAATCAGCGATGTCGTCTAATCTACGAACTGGGGTTGATTTTTGCGATTTTGAAAGGTTTTGGAAACTGGCGTGGAGATATCTCCACGTTGAGAATGCAAGAGGTAGTTCAGACATAACAGGAGCTGCAAGGTTCAGACTGTTACCAGCAGTACAACGAGAACATGTTTCTTTTGACAGTACAGCAGCATTGTGTGTGTAATAAGGATATATTTAGGAGGTAACCGAGTCAGAAATATTGCTTTTAATGACAGAAGTCTTGTCACTATTCAGTTCAGGTTGATATGAAAAGAACTGACAGATTTTACTGTTGTCCTGGAAGCATTAAAAAATGAACGTTAAATTTTCTATCGGTAAAATTTTATTTTAACAGATGTTGATTCAGTACTGGTGCTTCAGTTGTTATCATTCAGCTGATTCATTGCATTCAACATTGATTTGTTAAAAGTCTTCAGTGAGACAATTTCTTGAAGTGCTTTTTCTTCTTTCTTCCTTTTATCCTTTAATTTCTTTTTTTTTTTTTTTTTTTTTTTGCTAGCGCTTCAGATAAATGACACTATTTTTTGTTTACGTTCTCAAGTCCCTCTTTGATACCCATAGACAAAAGATCCCTTCAAACCACAGAATCAGAATGTCTTTTGTTAGTTTGTGTAATGTAGGCTTGCACCTATTGCGCTTGGGTTTTAAATGGTAGAGGGATATCTGATCTTCCAGTACCTAACGTGACGGGAAGTTTCTCCCGATACAAATTACTTTCAAACCTCATTCATCACCGTATTCTGGCACCAATTCAGGCTCTCTTGTCAGTTTTTCTTCTCTTTCTATAGACATTTCAGATCCTGTAGTCCCTGGCTGTTGTTCCACCATATCTACATGTCATCCAAGACACTGACGCGCTTTCGCGTGCGAGAGTTGTCGCTCTTTGGTCATAGCGTACAATGGTTACACACAGCAATTTCAATTACCGTTCAAGATCCTCGTCTCTAGATTTCTTTTTTTTTTTTTTTTTTTTTTGCGACACTTTTTTTTCCAGTTCGTCGTTTTCATCGTATTTTCGCGAAATATATGTATAACATAAGGCAAAGTCGTAGGAGTAAGCGAGCCTGAAATATACAAAAGGGCTTGGACTGGCCAGACCACATAGTTGGTCTCCGCCTTTCACTTCTCAGATAGGTGAGGTAGTTTGGTAGACGTCTTCAGGAAGCGGACAAAGGAGACGGTCAAAGCTGAGCTGGCGACAGAAGGAAAATCGTGACCAGCAAATCGTGCAAAGGAACGGAATGACGTCAGAATAGTGACCGCTGACCCATGGCAGCTTTGGGTGGGATAACTGCCTCATGTGTATGACGTCACGGGAAGCTTCTGAGTCTATGGAGGTAAGTGGAGGTCAAATGTTTCAAATATCGTCCAGTGTATCACGAACACAGACACACACAGAGACACACACGCACACACACGAACGCACGCACACAAACTCACGCACGCACGCACATGCACACGCACACACAGTGTACACCACAGTGAAAGAGGAGCGAGAGGGTGGAAGAGACTTGCAGCAGGAATGAAAAGAGTGAGGGCAGCGTTGGACGGCAGCGCGGGGAAGTGTGACTTACTTTGAATTCTAGACTGTAAAATTTGCAGCAGTTCCCCCACTGCTGTCTTGTCCTCTTTCATCGGGGCCTTGGGCTGTCCAGTGGGCTGTCCAGTGGGCTGACTTGCTACTTGCAGCCAGGTTTGCGCTGCATAGTCCATGCAACAACCATACAATCATGAATCAGTACTGTAACTGACACACACACACACACACACACACACACACACACACACACACGCACGCACGCACGCACGCACGCACGCACACACACACACACACACACACACACACACACACGCACATGATGAGACGATGCCACACATCTTCAGACCGATGCCCAAAGGCTTCATGCTAAGAACACACAAAGTCTTACCAAGGCCCCGACAGCATGATACCAAAGGCACACAGCTTCGCACCAGTGTCACCAGTGTAACACACCAACACCACCAAACTTCATACCAACACCACCAAACTTCATACCAACACCACACAACTTTATACCAATACCACACAACTTCAAACCAATGCTAGGCAACTTAATTTCATACCAATACCACACAATTTCATATCAATACCACACAACTTCACATACGTGCATACACTTTCTTGCCAATGCCACACGACTACATATTAATACCACACAACATCAAACCAAAACAACACAGATTTCTACCAAAAACAACACAGATTCATACAAAAAAAAACCAACACAAATTCTCACCCAAAACAACACAGATTCATACCAAAAAATAATACAGCTTTATATCAAAACAGCACAAATTCACACCAAAAATACACAGCTTCACACCAATGCTGCACAATTGAACTTCATGCCAGCCCAAGTGACTACATACCAATGCCACCACACTTCATACCAATACCACACAACTTCATACCAATGCCACCACACTTCATACCCATACCACACAACTTCATACCAATACCACACAACTTCGTATCAATACCATACAATTTCACACGAATACCACACAACTTCATATCAATACTGGGCAACTTAATTTCATACCAATATCGCACAACTTCATATCAATACCATACAATTTCACACGAATACCACACAACTTCATATCAATACTAGGGAACTTAATTTCATACCAATGCCGCACAGCTTCATACCAATACAACACAGCTTCATATGAATACTAGGCAACTTAATTTCAGACCAATACCACACAACTTCACACCAATACCACACAACGCCATACCAATACCACACAATTTCATACCAACACCACACAACGTCATGTCAATACGAGGCAACTTTATTTTATACCAATAGCATGCAATTTGACACCGATGCTACACGTCTCTCAACGTCTGTCTCCCACACCACTTCGTACCGGTGATACACAACTCAGGTTCATACCACCACCCCACAACTTTCTTCCAAGACGTGAGAGCGAGAGAACTGAAGCAGACCGTGAACATGTTGAAGGACACGCTCTTGTTTAGGGACCATCGCGATGGTCTCTGAGCGTTGATTTGTGATTCTTCTACGGTACTTAGAGACCGTGAACTTGTTACCAGGCTCGTTCTTTTCTCTGTTCGGATCGATTCAAAAAGGACATGGCTGGAGTTTCTGCATGAATCCGCCGATCCTGGCCTTATAAAA
>CM065739.1:52800541-52825541 GCA_033310375.1 Conus canariensis
GGAAGAGTCACCCAGAGATCATCAGCAAGAGTGGCATGAGACCAGACATAGTAGTCCACTCTCAGTCAACCAAGCAGCTGATCATGATCGAGCTCACGGTGCCATATGAGAACAGAATGGAGGCAGCTCAAATCTACAAGACTGAAAAGTATGCTGATCTGGCAAACAGCCTGAGGAGAGAAGGCTATCAGGTCAAAGTCCTCACTGCAGAAATTGGAGCTAGGGGGTTTGTAGGAACGTCTGCATACAGCCTCATGAAACAGCTCTCAGTTGCAGGGAAGGAAAAAAACAGAGCCCTGAAAGCAATGGCAGAAGCGGCAGAGAGGTGTTCAAGCTGGATCTGGTCAAGGAGGAACAAAAGTGAACTTCATAAGGCTTAATTTCCCTACAAATATCAGGTGTCCCTGTGGCTCAGTGGTTAAAGCGCGAGTCATTAAGTGGAAAATGAGCATGTCCAGAGGGTCATGGGTTCGAATCCCAGCCATGGCTCGTCCCAAGATGGGAAAAAAAAAGGGGCAGCAGAGGGACATCCGGAGTCATGAACCGGGTGTGGCCCAACCCCCCTAGAGTGTCAGGAGATAAGGGCCGAAACACTTGCTTGAAGGGGGCTTCTCTTCTGAGGACTCTCTGCTGCCACGCTCTCCACGAGTTTCTTTCTACTGATGCATGGGTAAACCATTGACTTCCGGGAATAGGCCGGAGGACATCCGGGAAAGACCGGAGGACACTGGGAAAGACCAGAACCGAGGGCTCTGTGGGCTGGCTCCCCACTTTGCCTTAAACATGTGGCTACTAAGAATAAAAGGAAAAGATGCTCCCAGGATTCACCGAAAGGGGGAGAGAATGATGAATCCATCGGTGCTCAACCAATCATGACTGCAAATCCCAAACGGACTATGAACATGGACCAAATGGAATATCCATGTGTCTGTGGAAAGCGTTTCGCTACCACCCGTGGCATGAAGATCCACAGAACAAAGATGGGATGTGTGAAGACTCATCTGAATGAGCAGCAGCGCACTGCATCAGCAGATAAGACGTCGGAAGACCAAGGCCAGGATTTAAACCACAGTGCCAAGGACATCCACGCTGTTGGTTCGGATGAGGAATTTGCACAGGCCCTCGATGCCAGGCGCCTGAAACTCAACCTGCCACGAGCAAACGAAACTGAAGATTGGGAGAAACTGGATGCAAAAATCGTCCAAAGACTCGATGCACTGATAGGGAAAAGCACCCTGGAACACAAACTAGCCACATATGGGGACATTGTGTATGCCACATGTAGAGACGCCTATGGAGCAAAACTACCCAAAGAGAAAACACCTCCAAAGAAATCCAGACGCCAAGAAAAGATGGACAAGATCAGGGTCCAAAAGAAAAACCTCAAGATGCAAATGAAGACCGCACTGCCAGCTGAAAAACAAGGCTTGGAAAAACTGTGGAAAGACCTGAAAGAAAAACACAGCGCCCTCAGCAAAGCGGAATCTGCGAGGAAGAGGAAGAGCAAAAAGAAGAAGACACAAGAGCGCTTCTTCAGAGACCCCTTCCAGTTTGCCAGAACACTGTTTGAGCAGCCAAAATCTGGGACCCTAAGTGTGGACAAAGGAGTTCTTGAGCAGCATCTGAGGAAAACATACTCTGACCCACAGAGCAAAGCACCACTCGACATTCAAGGTCTGGTGTGGCCAACCAACCCTGAGGAACAGTTCAATGGCAAGCCTCCAACGTTGGCGGAAATCAAGAAGGTGGTCGACAAAGCCAGAGCCAAATCATCACCAGGGCCAAACGGAATACCTTACCAGCTTTACAAGAAATGTCCCAAGGTGCTGGAGTGGCTCCACAAGCTGCTGCGATCGGCTTGGAGAAACCAGAAGATCAGCGGCCAGTGGATGACGGCAGATGGTGTGTACATCCCCAAAGAGCAAAACTCAAGTGACATCAGCCAGTTCAGGCCAATATCACTACTGAACGTCGAAGGGAAAATCTTCTTCTCTGTCATGGCAGCAAGGCTGACCAAGTACCTGATGGAAAACAAGTACTTGGATGTGTCAGTCCAGAAAGGTGGCATCCCAGGCGTGGCTGGCTGTGTAGAACACGCCACAATGATCTGGGACGCAATCCAAAAAGCAAAAACAGAAAAGAGAGACCTGGACGTAGTGTGGCTTGATCTGGCAAACGCATATGGATCTGTGCCCCATGAGATGATACAGTTGGCTCTTGAGATGTACCATGTGCCAAAGAACATCCGCGACATGCTCAAGAAGTACTTCAATGGCTTCTCAATGCGGTTCTCTACCAAGGAGTACACAACAGACTGGATCAACTTGGAAGTGGGTATTGCAATGGGCTGTGCAATTTCCCCAATACTGTTCGTGCTGGCAATGGAACTCATCTTGAAAGCAGCAACAAACAACGCGAGACAAACAGACCTTGGCGATGGATACAAGATGCCTCCTCTCAAGGCCTTCATGGATGACACTACAGTGATTTCATCCAGAGAAGACGAGACACGTCATGTGCTGGAGAGGCTGGACGACATAGTTGCCTCATCCAGAATGAAGTTCAAGCCAAAGAAATCACGGAGTCTCTCACTGAGGAAAGGAAAAGTGGCCGGATCTGTGGTCTTCAGTGTTGCCAACCAGGCCATTCCAACAGTCACAGAAGAACCAGTCAAGAGCCTTGGAAGATGGTATGATGATACGCTGAAAGACACACAAAGAGCAAAAGAAACCAAGCAGATGGCGGAGGAAGGCTTGGAGACCATTGACCAGTGTGGGCTCCCTGGCAAATACAAGGTCTGGTGTCTGCAGTTCATGCTGATACCAAAGCTGCTATGGCCTCTGATGATATACGACATCTGCACCAGCATAGTGGAGGCAATGGAAGCCAAAATCAACAAGTTCACAAGGAAATGGCTTGGTGTCCCACCCTGTCTGACTGACATAGCGCTGTACTGTCGCCAAGCAAAGCTGAAACTACCACTGAAATCCATCCTGGAGGAATACAAAGCAGGGAAGATCAGACTTCAAAGCATGCTGGAGGACTCAGGATACAAGGTGGTAGAAGCAATCAAGCCCCAGCTGAAGACAGGCAGAAAATGGAAAGTTCAAGAGGCGATGGATTCTGCAAAAGAAAGTCTCAAGATCAGAGAAATAACAGGACACACACAGACCAACAGACAAGGACTGGGGGTGACCAAAACTGAATGGTGGTCAAAGGCCAAAGGAAAAGCCAAAAGAGACATGATGATTCAGGAGATGAGGAAAGAAGAAGACCAAAAAAGACTCCAAAAAGCAGTCCAGCAGAGCCAGCAAGGGCAATGGACAACGTGGGAGAATGCACTCCAAAGAAGTCTCACTTGGAATGACATTTGGCACATGGCCCCTCTCAGGATCAGCTTCATTCTCAGATCTGCATATGACCTTCTGCCCTCAAATGCAAACCTGGTGAAGTGGGGGAAAACAGACGATCCTGCATGCCCCCTCTGCCATGAAAAACAAACAGTGGAGCATGTCCTAAGCTCATGTAAAGTAGCCCTGGCTCAAGGAAGGTACACATGGAGGCACAACCAAGTGCTCAAAGAGATTGTACAAGTAGTCTGGGCTAGTACCAACACCACAAAAGGGAAAATCAGGACTCCAAAAGCACCCGCAACATTCTTCACGGCAGGAGGCAGCAAATCATGGCCAAGAACAACAGTGCCACTCGAAACATGCAGGCAGAGTCTGCTGGATGGGGCAGATGACTGGGAGTGCACTGCAGACCTCCCAGAATGGAAGAGTCACCCAGAGATCATCAGCAAGAGTGGCATGAGACCAGACATAGTAGTCCACTCTCAGTCAACCAAGCAGCTGATCATGATCGAGCTCACGGTGCCATATGAGAACAGAATGGAGGCAGCTCAAATCTACAAGACTGAAAAGTATGCTGATCTGGCAAACAGCCTGAGGAGAGAAGGCTATCAGGTCAAAGTCCTCACTGCAGAAATTGGAGCTAGGGGGTTTGTAGGAACGTCTGCATACAGCCTCATGAAACAGCTCTCAGTTGCAGGGAAGGAAAAAAACAGAGCCCTGAAAGCAATGGCAGAAGCGGCAGAGAGGTGTTCAAGCTGGATCTGGTCAAGGAGGAACAAAAGTGAACTTCATAAGGCTTAATTTCCCTACAAATATCAGGTGTCCCTGTGGCTCAGTGGTTAAAGCGCGAGTCATTAAGTGGAAAATGAGCATGTCCAGAGGGTCATGGGTTCGAATCCCAGCCATGGCTCGTCCCAAGATGGGAAAAAAAAAAAAGGGGCAGCAGAGGGACATCCGGAGTCATGAACCGGGTGTGGCCCAACCCCCCTAGAGTGTCAGGAGATAAGGGCCGAAACACTTGCTTGAAGGGGGCTTCTCTTCTGAGGACTCTCTGCTGCCACGCTCTCCACGAGTTTCTTTCTACTACACCGCCTTCTCTGGTGTAGAACCAAAGTAACAAAAGGGTAACAATCGGGAACGAAACCAACCTCCGCTCCCATCCCTTCAACAAGTGAAGACCGGAAAGTAAGAATATTGCATGTCCTACCTCCCCAGCCCCCCTACCTAGCCTACCCTTTCTACCTAACCCCGAGAAACTTAGCCTAACCCCAGCTAACTAAACCCCAGTCTTACCCCCCGCGCGCGCGCGCACCCACGCCCACACCCACACACACACACACACACAAGCACACATACATGCACGCATACATGCACGCTCGCACGCATACGCGCACACGCTCTCTACCTTGAACCACCACTACTCTTAAACACGTGGACGTACTAGTTTAGTACCGCCGATCGGTGACATTCAATATTAGAAGATATGCACTGGTCTTTGAAACAAGCATCTGAAATGGACAAAAAACCCATCTCACCAGCTTCCTTTGGTTTGGCGTGAGACCCAGATCGTAGATTACGAAAGTGTAATCCTTCCCCTTCATGAGAGGAAACAAGGTGTGGAACACGTTGTCCAGAAGCGCCTGCATTTCATTGTAGTGATTGGATGACGCGCCTGTGACGAAAATGTACTTGTGTGACGTCACGCGCCGGGCTGCTGACGCTAGAGCTTGGAGGTACTGTACAGGAATGGTGGCACGTGTGGAAAGCACCTGCTGCAGTCTTTCTTTGAGGGAGGAGGAGAAGTGGCCGGGACAGTCGGCGTCGAAACAGGTTCCCGCTGAAACATTGTTGACATGGTGGAAGAGCTCAAAGCCTATGGACTTGGTCTCCCACTTTATGACCATGAATAGATGAAAATACTTGTCATTTCATCACACACACACAGACACACACACACACACACACACACACACAGGCAGGCAGGCAGACAGACAGACAGACAGACAGATAAATAGATAGATAAATGGCTGGACAGACAGACAGACTGATAGATAAATACACACACACACACACACACACAACCACACACACAACCACACACACACAGCCACACACACTGTCAATGGAGCAAAACCTCTCACAAAGGGCCTTAAGTGCTAAGGAAACGAATGCTGCACGTGGTGGAGAATTAGGTGATGGGCAGATTATCAGTAATCCCTCACCAAGCGCATACAGTCGAACTGTGTCAAGGAGGTTGAAGTGGTCAGTAGAAAGAAACTCGTGGAGAGCGTGGCAGCAGAGAGTCCTCAGAAGAGAAGCCCCCTTCAAGCAAGTGTTTCGGCCCTTATCTCCTGACACTCTAGGGGGGTTGGGCCACACCCGGTTCATGACTCCGGATGTCCCTCTGCTGCCCCTTTTTTTTCCATCTTGGGACGAGCCATGGCTGGGATTCGAACCCATGACCCTCTGGACATGCTCATTTTCCACTTAATGACTCGCGCTTTAACCACTGAGCCACAGGGACACCTGATATTTGTAGGGAAATTAAGCCTTATGAAGTTCACTTTTGTTCCTCCTTGACCAGATCCAGCTTGAACACCTCTCTGCCGCTTCTGCCATTGCTTTCAGGGCTCTGGTTTTTTCCTTCCCTGCAACTGAGAGCTGTTTCATGAGGCTGTATGCAGACGTTCCTACAAACCCCCTAGCTCCAGTTTCTGCAGTGAGGATTTTGACCTGATAGCCTTCTCTCCTCAGGCTGTTTGCCAGATCAGCATACTTTTCAGTCTTGTAGATTTGAGCTGCCTCCATTCTGTTCTCATATGGCACCGTGAGCTCGATCATGATCAGCTGCTTGGTTGACTGAGAGTGGACTACTATGTCTGGTCTCATGCCACTCTTGCTGATGATCTCTGGGTGACTCTTCCATTCTGGGAGGTCTGCAGTGCACTCCCAGTCATCTGCCCCGTCCAGCAGACTCTGCCTGCATGTTTCGAGTGGCACTGTTGTTCTTGGCCATGATTTGCTGCCTCCTGCCGTGAAGAATGTTGCGGGTGCTTTTGGAGTCCTGATTTTCCCTTTTATGGTGTTGGTACTAGCCCAGACTACTTGTACAATCTCTTTGAGCACTTGGTTGTGCCTCCATGTGTACCTTCCTTGAGCCAGGGCTACTTTACATGAGCTTAGGACATGCTCCACTGTTTGTTTTTCATGGCAGAGGGGGCATGCAGGATCGTCTGTTTTCCCCCACTTCACCAGGTTTGCATTTGAGGGCAGAAGGTCATATGCAGATCTGAGAATGAAGCTGATCCTGAGAGGGGCCATGTGCCAAATGTCATTCCAAGTGAGACTTCTTTGGAGTGCATTCTCCCACGTTGTCCATTGCCCTTGCTGGCTCTGCTGGACTGCTTTTTGGAGTCTTTTTTGGTCTTCTTCTTTTCTCATCTCCTGAATCATCATGTCTCTTTTGGCTTTTCCTTTGGCCTTTGACCACCATTCAGTTTTGGTCACCCCCAGTCCTTGTCTGTTGGTCTGTGTGTGTCCTGTTATTTCTCTGATCTTGAGACTTTCTTTTGCAGAATCCATCGCCTCTTGAACTTTCCATTTTCTGCCTGTCTTCAGCTGGGGCTTGATTGCTTCTACCACCTTGTCTCCTGAGTCCTCCAGCATGCTTTGAAGTCTGATCTTCCCTGCTTTGTATTCCTCCAGGATGGATTTCAGTGGTAGTTTCAGCTTTGCTTGGCGACAGTACAGCGCTATGTCAGTCAGACAGGGTGGGACACCAAGCCATTTCCTTGTGAACTTGTTGATTTTGGCTTCCATTGCCTCCACCATGCTGGTGCAGATGTCGTATATCATCAGAGGCCATAGGAGCTTTGGTATCAGCATGAACTGCAAACACCAGACCTTGTATTTGCCAGGGAGCCCACACTGGTCAATGGTCTCCAAGCCTTCCTCCGCCATCTGCTTGGTTTCTTTTGCTCTTTGTGTGTCTTTCAGCGTATCATCATACCATCTTCCAAGGCTCTTGACTGGTTCTTCTGTGACTGTTGGAATGGCCTGGTTGGCAACACTGAAGACCACAGATCCGGCCACTTTTCCTTTCCTCAGTGAGAGACTCTGTGATTTCTTTGGCTTGAACTTCATTCTGGATGAGGCAACTATGTCGTCCAGCCTCTCCAGCACATGACGTGTCTCGTCTTCTCTGGATGAAATCACTGTAGTGTCATCCATGAAGGCCTTGAGAGGAGGCATCTTGTATCCATCGCCAAGGTCTGTTTGTCTCGCGTTGTTTGTTGCTGCTTTCAAGATGAGTTCCATTGCCAGCACGAACAGTCGAACTGTGTCAAGGAGGTTGAAGTGGTCAGCCAATTATCACGTGACGGATGGCACCTAAGGTACTGAGGACCCTTCCGAGTTCGAACCTTCCCGATAGCGAAAGGGAGGGAAATGTAACCACTAGGACCTCGGAGCATCGAGTGGGCGCTAAATACTCAGTCAGCTGATGTTGCTTTGTAAACAGATCTTGAAGAGCAGGGGTCTTGGGCTTGTTCAGATGGTATTGCCGTGGGGCACTGTGTTGATGCTTTGTCAGGCTAGTTGAATGTGTGTGGACGTTGTTGTCGTAGCTTTCTCGAGGGTAATTACTGTGTTAAAGTAGCTCCCGGCGTCGGCGGGAATTTTCGATATCCATTTGGTGCAAAGTGGCTGTTTCCTAAGCAGTTAGGTAGGGATGTGTGTAAATGTTGATGTGTGGAAGAATGTAGCGAAAGGAGAATTCAGTGTACTTGTGAACAAGGTGGTGGGGAAGCAACATGGACAAAGGCATGGCCCAAAGGGAAATCCTTTGTGTCCATGCCTATATAAACTGAGGGAGAACAACGCGACGGGGAGAGGAGAAGAACACCATGAGGGAAAGAAGAACAGAGGAGAGAAGAGAGAAGAGTGAGCAGGACAGAGTAGGGTTGAGAAACACGTGGCCTGGGGAACAGAAGAGACAGCAAAGTCTTAGGGTAAAAGACAAGCTGAAAAGAAAGACTGAGTTTGAAACCCAGAGGTGGGTGAAAGAGACAAAGAAGAAGATTTCTGCGTCGAGTTCCCAGAGACGACCACGAAGACCCAGTCCTGAAACCTGGAGCCATTCAACCAAGGGCGTCACCATCACCCCAGTGCTGAAGAGAACTTAAAGTGACGTGTTCGAGAACTGTGGTGTGGTGTGAAAGTGTGGTTGTGTGAGTGGAAACCTGGCCAGGTAAAAATCCACTTTATTATAACCCGGGATTAGGAAGTATTGACCTTTTATGTTTTGATTATTCCATTTTGTGTGATTGGATTGTTCATGCGCAATTATACGTAGTATAGAAATTGTATTTCTTGTTTTCAGTTGTGTTAGGAAAGAAACGAATGCGTGACATCCCATTCCCAAAGAGAGGTGAATGTTTGGTGGGCGCATGAATGCACATATGCGTGTATGAGTGCAGAGATAACCTTGGTGTGTTAAGCCTTACTATAAATGCATCAACTTAGTGCACTTAAGCAATACCATCACGAATTCACACACACACACACACACACACACACACACACACACACACACACACACACACACACACACACACACCACACTGAGTGTACTAATCGTTTAAGAATTAATGAACTCGGCTGACATATAGCGCGCTGTTATATTAACAGCAGTCAATATCAAAACTTAATGCATATGCGCTAACAAAGAGAAGGATGTCTTTGCAGTTACAGTAGAGGAAAGTATTTTTCTACGGTGCAAGAATCAGAACATAATGCATGTGTGTGTGTGTGTGTGTGTGTGTGTGTGTGTGTGTGTGTGTGTGTGTGTGTGTGTGTGATATTCTTAACGCCAAAATGAATGGTATCACTCAACAGAAGAGAAAAGTGAGCAATGCAAAGACGGAAGCCCAATTAACAAAGGAAGAAGAAGAAGAGAGAAAGAGAGAGAGAGAGAGAGAGAGAGAGAGAGAGAGACAGAGAGAGAGACAGAGAGAGGGGTGGGGGGATGGGGAAGTTAGATTAGATTTTTTTTAAATGCTTGATTAAAGGCAGAATGTAGATTGGACAGAACGTAAGCCAGCACAGTATCCTTAAAAGGATAACAGAATGAGATCAGATTCCACGTAAATAAAATGGTAGACGCTTCACACTTCTACAGTGACATGGGCAAAGAAGGTTTGGTAAAGAAAGCATTGGAAAGTTCGGTATTATGCTCGGCAGAGAAAGCGTTGGAAAATTTGGCATTGGTCCAGGTAGAGAAAGCGTTGGAAAATTTGGCATTGGTCCAGGTAGAGAAAGCGTTGGAAAATTTGGCATTGGTCCAGGTAGAGAAAGCGTTGGAAAATTTGGCATTGGTCCAGGTAGAGAAAGCGTTGGAAAATTTGGCATTGGTCCAGGTAGAGAAAGCGTTGGAAAATTTGGCATTGGTCCAGGTAGAGAAAGCGTTGGAAAATTTGGCATTGGTCCAGGTAGAGAAAGCGTTGGAAAATTTGGTACTGGTCCAGGCAGAGAAAGCGTTGAAAAGTTTGATGTTGGACCAAGCAGAGAAAGCATCGGAAAATTTGGTATTGGTCCAGGTAGAGAAAGCGTTAAAAAGTTTGATGTTGGATCGGACAGAGAAAGCGTTGGAAAATTTGGTATTGGTCTAGGTGGAGAAAGCGTTGAAAAGTTTGATGTTGGACCAGGTAGAGAAACTGTTGGACAGTTCAGTATTGTGCTAGGCAGAGAAAGTCTTAGAAAATTTGGTATTGGTCCAGATAGAAAAAGTGTCGGAGAGTTTGGTATTGGGCCAGGTAGAGACACCCTAGAGCCTTATTCTAAACTTGAACCCGTTCAACAGTTTGGTCAAATGGGAACAGTTCTAAACGGAAAACTGACCATCAGCTGTGTAAATGATGAAAAGGGGCTGCTGTACGACCTTGGGCGGACAGAAGCATACCTGCTTTTCTCATGGCATGTGTTTGAAAGAAATGCATGGAGTTCTGGATGGTCAGGGGATCTCCTTCATCCATCCCTGAATTCCGTGTTACATTTCTTCACATCTTTTTTTAAGGCTGTATCAGGGTATAATACAAGCACTGCCAGAAGTGCTTTGGTATTGTTTTACTACAGGACCCGTTTGTATTACACAGTGTGATATAGGTGTTGTGTTGATTCGGGACTTACCTGTTGCATCTTATGTTATGCAGGGTGATAATGGTACTTTGCTGATTCAGGACTTACTTTTGCATGTTATTTTACGCAGGGTGATACAGGTATTTTGTTGATTTGGGACTTGCCTTTTCCATGTTATTTTACGCAGGGTGATACAGGTATTCTGTTGATTCAGGACTTGCCTATTGCATCTCATTAGTATGCAAGATGATACAGGTATTCTCCCAATGTAGGACAGACCTTTGGATCGTATACTGCACAACGTGGCACGTGCAATCTTCCTATCCAGGACCCTCTGATATTACACATCGTGTTACAGGTAGTCCTCTGATTGAGGACCCAGCTTTCTCAACTCCTACCAAGTATGCTATGGAAATTCTCCCTATTCAAGGCCTCAGTTTGTCATATTATACAGGGCGACACAGTGTAAATAGCATGAACTTTGTTGAACGAGTTTCATAGATATTCCTTTGTCCTCTTACCTAATGTGTCGCAGGTATCCTGTCAGGCCCAGACCTACCTTTGTCGTACTACCCGATGTAATATAGGCATTCTTCGGGTCAAAGACCTATCGTTTTCGTTGAGGGCCCAGCACCAAGGCATGCTGCTAGTTCCCCTCTTTTTGGAGTGCACTGGTCGTATTACCCGATGTGATACAGGTATTCTTCGGGTCAAAGACCTATCGTTTTCGTTGAGGGCCAAGCACCAAGGCGTGCTGCTAGTTCCCCTCTCTTTGGCGTGCACTGACTTTCATCTTGCAAGTGAATGGGTGTAAAGAAAACGGTTGCAACTTACCGCCAGTGAGGTTTTTTTTGCATATCTTCTTTTTCCAATCGAGTTTAGGCCCGGAGTAATCTGGAAAGACACATGAAATGGATTAAGGAGTGAAGGTGAAGACTAACATCAAAATATAAAAAAAATCAACGAAGAACTAGACGAACTAATCACTTTGTGTGTTGCCAGCTGGCAAGAATGAAGGGGGGAGGGGTGGGGGATCTGACAAACAAAACCGATGGTGTAAAAAAAAAAAAGAAGAAGAAAAACAGGAAAAAGTCTGCTCTGGAGAGACACGTGAGAACTGGAAACATTTTCGTTAAATCGAAAAATAGTTCCTGGGTCTATAATAATTTGGATGAAACAAGTTAAATTTGTCAAAAAAGATTGTGAATGTACTCTTTTTGCGATCTTCCGTAAGTGTTGATGGAACAGGCAACACAGAAATCCTGAAATTATGACAATCAGCGATGTCGTCTAATCTACGAACTGGGGTTGATTTTTGCGATTTTGAAAGGTTTTGGAAACTGGCGTGGAGATATCTCCACGTTGAGAATGCAAGAGGTAGTTCAGACATAACAGGAGCTGCAAGGTTCAGACTGTTACCAGCAGTACAACGAGAACATGTTTCTTTTGACAGTACAGCAGCATTGTGTGTGTAATAAGGATATATTTAGGAGGTAACCGAGTCAGAAATATTGCTTTTAATGACAGAAGTCTTGTCACTATTCAGTTCAGGTTGATATGAAAAGAACTGACAGATTTTACTGTTGTCCTGGAAGCATTAAAAAATGAACGTTAAATTTTCTATCGGTAAAATTTTATTTTAACAGATGTTGATTCAGTACTGGTGCTTCAGTTGTTATCATTCAGCTGATTCATTGCATTCAACATTGATTTGTTAAAAGTCTTCAGTGAGACAATTTCTTGAAGTGCTTTTTCTTCTTTCTTCCTTTTATCCTTTAATTTCTTTTTTTTTTTTTTTTTTTTTTGCTAGCGCTTCAGATAAATGACACTATTTTTTGTTTACGTTCTCAAGTCCCTCTTTGATACCCATAGACAAAAGATCCCTTCAAACCACAGAATCAGAATGTCTTTTGTTAGTTTGTGTAATGTAGGCTTGCACCTATTGCGCTTGGGTTTTAAATGGTAGAGGGATATCTGATCTTCCAGTACCTAACGTGACGGGAAGTTTCTCCCGATACAAATTACTTTCAAACCTCATTCATCACCGTATTCTGGCACCAATTCAGGCTCTCTTGTCAGTTTTTCTTCTCTTTCTATAGACATTTCAGATCCTGTAGTCCCTGGCTGTTGTTCCACCATATCTACATGTCATCAAAGACACAGACGCGCTTTCGCGTGCGAGAGTTGTCGCTCTTTGGTCATAGCGTACAATGGTTACACACAGCAATTTCAATTACCGTTCAAGATCCTCGTCTCTAGATTTCTTTTTTTTTTTTTTTTTTTTTTTTTGCGACACTTTTTTTTCCAGTTCGTCGTTTTCATCGTATTTTCGCGAAATATATGTATAACATAAGGCAAAGTCGTAGGAGTAAGCGAGCCTGAAATATACAAAAGGGCTTGGACTGGCCAGACCACATAGTTGGTCTCCGCCTTTCACTTCTCAGATAGGTGAGGTAGTTTGGTAGACGTCTTCAGGAAGCGGACAAAGGAGACGGTCAAAGCTGAGCTGGCGACAGAAGGAAAATCGTGACCAGCAAATCGTGCAAAGGAACGGAATGACGTCAGAATAGTGACCGCTGACCCATGGCAGCTTTGGGTGGGATAACTGCCTCATGTGTATGACGTCACGGGAAGCTTCTGAGTCTATGGAGGTAAGTGGAGGTCAAATGTTTCAAATATCGTCCAGTGTATCACGAACACAGACACACACAGAGACACACACGCACACACACGAACGCACGCACACAAACTCACGCACGCACGCACATGCACACGCACACACAGTGTACACCACAGTGAAAGAGGAGCGAGAGGGTGGAAGAGACTTGCAGCAGGAATGAAAAGAGTGAGGGCAGCGTTGGACGGCAGCGCGGGGAAGTGTGACTTACTTTGAATTCTAGACTGTAAAATTTGCAGCAGTTCCCCCACTGCTGTCTTGTCCTCTTTTATCGGGGCCTTGGGCTGTCCAGTGGGCTGTCCAGTGGGCTGACTTGCTACTTGCAGCCAGGTTTGCGCTGCATAGTCCATGCAACAACCATACAATCATGAATCAGTACTGTAACTGACACACACACACACACACACACACACACACACACACACACACACACGCACGCACGCACGCACGCACGCACGCACGCACGCACCACTACACACACACACACACACACACACACAACCACACACACACAACGCACATGATGAGACGATGCCATACATCTTCAGACCGATGCCCAAAGGCTTCATGCTAAGAACACACAAAGTCTTACCAAGGCCCCGACAGCATGATACCAAAGGCACACAGCTTCGCACCAGTGTCACCAGTGTAACACACCAACACCACCAAACTTCATACCAACACCACCAAACTTCATACCAACACCACACAACTTTATACCAATACCACACAACTTCAAACCAATGCTAGGCAACTTAATTTCATACCAATACCACACAATTTCATATCAATACCACACAACTTCACAACGTGCATACACTTTCTTGCCAATGCCACACGACTACATATTAATACCACACAACATCAAACCAAAACAACACAGATTTCTACCAAAAACAACACAGATTCATACAAAAAAAAACCAACACAAATTCTCACCCAAAACAACACAGATTCATACCAAAAAATAACACAGCTTTATATCAAAACAGCACAAATTCACACCAAAAATACACAGCTTCACACCAATGCTGCACAATTGAACTTCATGCCAGCCCAAGTGACTACATACCAATGCCACCACACTTCATACCAATACCACACAACTTCATACCAATGCCACCACACTTCATACCCATACCACACAACTTCATACCAATACCACACAACTTCGTATCAATACCATACAATTTCACACGAATACCACACAACTTCATATCAATACTGGGCAACTTAATTTCATACCAATATCGCACAACTTCATATCAATACCATACAATTTCACACGAATACCACACAACTTCATATCAATACTAGGGAACTTAATTTCATACCAATGCCGCACAGCTTCATACCAATACAACACAGCTTCATATGAATACTAGGCAACTTAATTTCAGACCAATACCACACAACTTCACACCAATACCACACAACGCCATACCAATACCACACAATTTCATACCAACACCACACAACGTCATGTCAATACGAGGCAACTTTATTTTATACCAATAGCATGCTAATTTGACACCGATGCTACACGTCTCTCAACGTCTGTCTCCCACACCACTTCGTACCGGTGATACACAACTCAGGTTCATACCACCACCCCACAACTTTCTTCCAAGACGTGAGAGCGAGAGAACTGAAGCAGACCGTGAACATGTTGAAGGACACGCTCTTGTTTAGGGACCATCGCGATGGGTCTCTGAGCGTTGATTTGTGATTCTTCTACGGTACTTAGAGACCGTGAACTTGTTACCAGGCTCGTTCTTTCTCTGTTCGGATCGATTCAAAAAGGACATGGCTGGAGTTTCTGCATGAATCCGCCGATCCTGGCCTTATAAAACACCCAGACCGATTGACATCAGACACGTGTGTACAAAAGCATGCGTGAATAGATTCAGTCAAGGTCATGCGGGCGTGTTCTCTATGCCTTAAGCAAAGAAAAGCCGCCCCCCCCCCCCCCCCCAAAGCAAAACGGTCATGATGAAAAGAATACAGATGATACAAACGCCTAGTGGTTGTTTTCCGCCTCTTTTAACCTGGAGAGGCGCGTAGCTACAGCGGAAATAACTTTAGAAATAAAAAGAAGAAAGAAAAGGAAAAACCGTTTATTCATCACCTCCTCCATTGCACCCCCTGCTCGCCCCCTTCCATCGTGTGTCGGTAAACTTCGTAAGATCTCATTCTGGATCCGACAGGGTACAGTCATTCTCTCTCTCTCTCTCTCTCTCTCTCTCTCTCTCTCTCTCTCTCTCCCCTCACTCCACACACACACACACACACACACACACACACACACACACACACACACACACAATCATTTTGTCATAGATGTAAATACATACCGAGATGACCTGAGGGCAATGATTTCAGAAATAGTCATTAAAACACCCCTCGCGCTTTTTTTCTGACCAGGTCTAATGGTTGTACTCATACCTAGTGATGGTGGCGTTTGATTCTTGATAGTCTGCGTGTTCCACACATTCACGAATGCGAAGAGAAGGCCCAGTGTGAAGAAGCAGAGGACGAAAAATGCTGGAAAAAAAACAACCCACAAGCAATGCACACAATGTGATGAAAACGGTGTATTCAGGGAGAAGACACACACACACACACACACACACACACACACACACACACACACACACACACACACACACACACACACACACAACACACACACACACACACACACACACACACACACACACACACACACACACACAGATGTTCAAACCTGCAATTATCGAATCGTCTAAGAATGGTGAAGATGGTGTCCTGTGTGCGTTGCATCCCAACAGGCACCGCTGCACATCACCGAAGTGACTCGGCAGCAGTGCGGTGTCTCCTCCGCTGGGCTGCCTTATGATGACTTGATATTGACTGTCCCGGGTGGATTGCTGGTGTCAGCAAATCTAACGTGGCTCTGAATAGAGGTGTGTGTGTGTGTGTGTGTGTGTGTGTGTGTGTGTGTGTGTGTGTGTGTGCGTGCGTGCGTGCGTGCGTGCGTGCGTGCGTGCGTGCGTGCGTGCGTGCGTGTGTGTGTGTGTGTGTGTGTGTGTGTGTGTGTAACTTGTGGAGCGTGGGATTCTGCCACTGAAGTGGCGCAGACGATGAAAAAAAAAAAAAAAAAAAAAAAAGGGGGGGGGGGGGGAGAGAAAGAAAACTTAAAGAAAGAAAGAAAGAGCGGCAAGGACATGAAATCGGGGTATTAGCTATAGACAAGGGAAGAAGATGCTGAAAGAATCCAGAAGGCATTCCAGCAAGGCGTTACAGCAAGGAAAGAGCACTCAAAAAAAAGTCAGCTGAGGTGAATCTTGGCGTATGTCCCCTCTTCCAACCAGTTTCCTCTCAGATCTGTATAGGACCTCTGGCATTCCAAAGCAAATCCGATGAAATGGCCGAAATGTGAATGCGTGTGCATCTTGCTGGAGCAAACAAAACTGTCGAACATGTCCGTATCTCATGCAAAGCAGCGCATACCCGTGGACAATACACCAAACAGCCTGCTTTGCTTTGCTCGTCAAGATCTTTACAAGCAAAATTAAAACTTAATCGGGTGGAAAAATAGATTCCTAAATACTTGCCCCCATGGGCCGGCCTTCTCGTGGCGGGGGTGTTTCTAGACTAACCTGAGCCCACCCCTTTTTCTTATCTTTCCTGTTTTTCTGCCTACTGTGTCTTTTACTATCTCTTTTTCCCCCATAAAGTCTCCCCACAGAAACTGCAGCCTCTGTTTCGTCTAGTTTCTGCCTACCTGGCTCTTTACTCTGTACTTTAATCTTTACTTAACAAGCCTTCTTTGGAACACTTCTCCTTTTCTCTGCGGTCTTCTTCAGACCCACCGTGTTTGCCGTGCGGTGCATCCTGTAAGTGGGGGGGGGGGGGGGGGGGGGGGGGGGGGATGAGATCCTGGTGATTGAGAGAGCCTACTGTTCTCAACACATCACTTTGGCTCGGACCTCCTCTAAGACGGGTGGCATACATTGGCCCGTGTATGTCAATCGGCTGCCTCTACGTGAGGTTGGGTCAAACTGGGTAGTTCTTGGCTGGCCTTGGAAACCTTGTAAGTGTTCACCGTCTGTCCCCGGCGGTGTGTCATGATCTTGGCGGAATAGGTTAGTTATGTTCTATCTGGTGTATATCCCTGCTGAAACCCGGATGGGGTCAAGAGTTGGTTTTCCCCTTGACCCTGGCCCCTTGTTGGACTCCATGGTGGGTGGGTATGCAGGGATGAACTTTAAAAACTCAAAACTATGGCTCACTCCCAACAAAAACGAAAACGAAATTGTTCCTCAGACTCAAACTTGGATTCAGACTCTGATGATGAAATAAGGACAGCATCTGGTTTTTGGCCTTGTTGGTTGGTGATGGAGGGTGTAGACGAAGCTCGCCCTCTCTGTGGGGGTGAATGGATTGAATCCTTTTACTATTTCGAGAGGAGTAGAAGGACTCTCCGGCGTACCCAAATCCATGAAACGGCTACGAAACGGTTCCTTTTTGATAGAATGTGCAAAACAGAAGCATTCTGAGTTGCTTCTCAAGTCGACGACGTTGATTGACAGGCCAATCAGAGTGACACCTCACAAAACTTTGAATTCAAGCAAGGGCGTCATCAGGTGCCGTGATTTGAGAGGCGTTTCCGAGTTAGAAATAAAGAAGGAACTGGCTTCCCAGGGTGTGACCCACGTTCACCGGATTCTAGCACGAAAAGACCAAGACCGTGTGCCAACAGATACCTTTTTTCTAACTTTCTGTACAACAACTCTCCCTGTGTGTGTGAAGGTCGGATATTTGAGGGTTCCCGTCTCTATGTACATTCCTTCACCTTTGCGATGCTTCAAATGCCAAAAGTATGGACACATTAAGGACAGGTGTACAGAACAGGAGGCGTGTGGCAAGTGCTCAAAACAAGTGCATGAAGGTCCGTGTGATTGTCCGCCCTGTTGCATAAACTGTAAAGGCAACCATCCTGCTTTTTCAAAGGACTGTCCAGTCTGGCGCACCGAGTCTGAGATCCAGAAGGTACGCACAGAGAATCGAATTTCGTTCTTTGAGGCAAGGAAACTTGTGCAGAATAGACAGTCCTCCCTCAGCAAGTCATATGCTGATGTCGCCAAGGGGAGCATGGTCAGTGTTGGTGTTCAGACTGAGACTGTTCAACCTCGGGCCGGCTGTCAGCATCATGATCGGCAGACGCAACAGGAGCCTCAACATGTACAGAAAGAAAGTGGAAAAAGAAAGCAAAATTCAAACAATGCCTTGGGTGGAGGCTCAATATCCACCTCCCCCCGGACTCCTCGAGGGTCTGAGCCCCCTTCCTCCAATCCCAGACCCTCTGGGAGGCTGCACAGGTAGCCTCTTTGTCTGGGGAACACTCCAGAAGTCGACCTCTGATGAAGCCTCCTCTTCCACCCCGTCCATCTGGGGATGGAAATAAGTATCGTCCTTCGTCAGCCAAGAAGGTGGTATCTCCATCGCCTTCTTCCAATCGCTTTTCTCCTTTGGAGATAGAAGGTGATGAGGACAATGAGATGGAGTAATTTTCTTTTCTTTTTTATTGTCATGGCCCTTATTCAGTGGAATATAAGAGGCATTAATGCCCAATATGAGGAACTCCAGCGGTTGTGTTCTGACCTCAAACCTGGTGTTGTTGCGCTGCAGGAAACATTGTTGAGACCAGGAAAACATTTTTCATTGGCAGGCTTTAGTTCAGTAGGTTTTCCTGCTTTACCTACAGATACTGGCCATGGGGTCACTGGGGGTGTTTCCCTTCTTATTCACAGATCTTTGTTATTCAGCCAAGTTAACTTAAATACCCCATTACAAGCTGTTGCGGCCAGGATTACTTTCAATAAAACAATAACTCTCTGTTCAATTTATTGTCCTCCTTCTGGTACAATATCTAAGCAACAAGTCATTGATCTAATAGATCAGCTTCCACGTCCTTTTTTTATTTTGGGAGACTTCAACGGGCACTCCCCCCTTTGGGGTAGCTCATATTCCTCACCTCGGGGTCTCATGCTGGAAGAGATCTTTAACGAACTGGACTTGTGTTGTCTAAATGACAAATCATCAGCATACATGCATTCTTCAAATGGTACTCTTTCATGTTTGGATTTGTCAGTGTGTGATCCTTCATTGGTTCTAGACTATGA
Source organism: Conus canariensis (assembly GCA_033310375.1). Lineage (NCBI taxonomy): Eukaryota > Metazoa > Mollusca > Gastropoda > Neogastropoda > Conidae > Conus > Conus canariensis. The sequence goes on from CM065739.1 coordinate 52,819,873, forward strand.
TTGGTCAGTTCACGATGATCTGCACGGGGCGACCATTTCCCTGTAATACTTTCTCCAGTTTTGAAGGAACCTGTTTCCTTTCCTCAGTATTTTTGCTTTAAAAGGGCTAATTGGGATTTCTTTCGTTCAGCCATAACTGATAAGCTAGATGCTGAAATCGTCTTCCGATCAGAAGATCCAGCGGAGTCCTTTACTAATGTTTTATTATCATGTGCGAGAGATACCATCCCACTCACAAAACCAGGTCCACAATTACCTGGTACACCATGGTTCAACCAGGATTGTAAGAATGCTTGCAACGTTTGCAAGAGGGCCCAACGTTTAGTCTTTCAGCATCCTGTGGCCCCGAATGTTCAATCTTATCAGAGGGAAAAAGCAAAGGCGAGGTTTGTTTGTAGAGGAAGTAGACGAGTGTCTTGGAGAAATTTCTGCTCTTCCCTCACATCAAACACATCCAAGAAAAAAATCTGGAGAGTTGTTAAAAAAAATTAGGGGCAAGAACAGCTGCCCTTTAATCCACCATTTAAAACTTGATGATACACTCATCACTGACAAACAAGCTGTGGCTAACTTGCTAGCTTCCACCATAGAAACCAACTCTTCCTCTAGTCAAAAATCCACCGCGTTTTTAAAGATCAAAACGCAAGCAGAAAAAAAGAAGCTTGACTTTTCCTCACCCAATCAAGAAGACTACAACTTGCCCTTTAATCTAAATGAACTGAAGTCTGCCTTGCAGGCGTGTCATGATTCTGCTCCTGGTCTTGATGAAATACATTATCAACTCTTAAAACACCTTCCTGACTCAGGTCTTAACATTCTGCTTCAAGTTTATAACCAGGTTTGGACGTCTGGGTCTTTCCCAGCTTCATGGAAAAGGGCCGTAATTGTTCCCATTCCGAAGCCAGGGAAGGATCATTCAAACCCAACCAGCTATCGTCCAATAGCCTTAACAAGTTGTGTTTGTAAAGTGATGGAAAAAATGGTAAATGGTAGGCTCATGTGGAAATTGGAAACTGATGGGCTTTTAGCCATGGAACAGTGTGGTTTTAGAAAGCATCACTCTACCATGGACCATTTAATCAGATTGGAAACCACTATTCGAAACTCTTTTTTAGATAAAAAGCATGTTGTTGCCATTTTTTTCGACATAGAGAAGGCCTATGACACGACGTGGAAGTACGGAATCCTGTCAGACCTCCATCGGATGGGTTTCCGTGGCAATCTCCCAGTGTTCATAGAACAGTTTTTGGCAGACAGGTCCTTCCAGGTCCGTGTGGGGACAACATTGTCAGAAATTCATGAGCAGGAAATGGGTGTTCCACAGGGTAGTATCCTTTCCCCAGCCTTGTTTAGTATAAAAATAAATGAAATTGTAAACTCTGTCAACCAAGGTTCAGACTGCTCTCTTTTTGTTGATGATTTTGCCCTTTATGCATCTGGAAAGACATTTGCTGGTGTACAGCGCCAACTCCAGTTGTGTGTCTATAAAGTCCAGCAGTGGGCAGTCGAAAATGGGTTCAAGTTTTCATCAGTTAAAACAGAGTGCATCCACTTTCACAATTTCAGACAACTTTTCCCGCCACCAGAAATTTTCATAGATAAGGCTAAAATTCCTGCTGTCACAGAAGCCAAATTTCTGGGTGTTACCTTTGACCAAAAATTGAATTTTAAAGCCCATATTCAGAAGTTGAAAACATCGTGCCTCAAAGCCATGAATATCCTCCGTGTAGTGGCTCATACGGATTGGGGTGCAGACAAACGCACACTTCTCCATCTTTACAGGGCGTTAGTTCGATCCAAGTTGGACTACGGCAGCATCATTTACGGTGCCGCTAGAGCCTCGTATCTAAAAGTCCTAGACCCAGTTCACCATCAGGGTCTTCGCCTCTGCCTTGGCGCTTTTCGTACTACACCTGTTCATAGCCTATATGCTGAGGCAGGAGAGTGTTCCCTCTCTCATAGAAGAGTAAAATTAGCTTTGAATTACTACACACAGCTTTTTTTCAGAACCAAACAACCCTGCCTACGACTGTGTTATGAATCCTCACTTCCAAGAGAAATATGAAGGAAGTCCATCCAGTATTCCCCCTTTCGGTATTCGCATCCTTCCTTTTCTGGAGGAGGCGGATATTGATGTTGTGGTCATCTCTGACGTTTCCAAGTTTCCTCAACAACCTCCTTGGACATTTTCGTCTCCAGAAATTAGGTTTGATTTAACCGTGCAGCGCAAACAGAACACGAGTTCCTTAATTTATAAACAATTATTTTTAGACATGTGTTCTAACCTTAAAGAACATGTTGTTATTTTTACTGATAGTTCAAAGTCTTATGTTGGTGTAGGGTCCTCCGCATATGTTCCAGCTTCGGGAGAAAAAATGTCCAAACACATTCCCTCTGAAAGCACTATTTACACTGCGGAACTTACTGCACTACTTTTGGCTTTGGAGTTGATCAGGCAGTCCCAGTCTAGGAAATTCCTTATTTGCACAGATTCTCTTTCGGCTTTAGAGGCTATAGGAGCAAGAAACGTAAAATATCCGGCTCTTATCAAGTTTTTTACCATGTTTTCTTCATTAGTTTCAAGGGGTTTTGAGATTTTGTTGGCCTGGGTGCCAGGTCATGTGGGGATCAGAGGCAACGAAGAGGTGGATCGGCTTTCTAAAGAGGCTGTCCGTCTTCGTCCTTCTAAACTGCTTGTACCATCTTCAGATTTAAAAGGCAAAATAGCTTCGTATGTCAATTCTTTATGGGAGGAGGAGTGGAGCCTCCAAGAAAACAATAAGCTTCATCAAATACGTCCAGATTTAAAGGAACATCTTCCCATGGCTGCTGGCGGTCGAAAGGGAGAAACAGTATTGTGTAGATTGAGGACGGGTCATGCCTATTTTACTCATTCGTTTTTATTGAAGGGAGAAGACCCGCCTTTCTGTGTTGCCTGTGATAGTCAGATATCTGTCCAACATATTCTTTTAGACTGCTGCGATTTATACGACATTAGAAGGAAACATTACACTGCAGATAATATGAAGATTCTTTTCCGTGATGTCCCCCTGACAATATTTTTAACTTCCTAAAAGAAGTGAATTTATTTCATCGTGTGTGAATTTGGTGTTGTTAGATTTTCTCTACCCAGTATTGATTTTTGCAGATTACAGTTAGTGATTTCAACGTGTTGGTTTTTAATCCTAGGGTTAGTTCTTTTAATCTTTTTTTAATGGGTTGGGTAATGTTTTGCTTTTAATCCTTTTTTAACATATATACGTGGTAGTTTGAAACGTGGTGACAGTCCTGAGATAACCTCTGCTGTTGACGGGACTATAATTTTAATCTTAATCTTAATCCTAAATACTTGTATACATTTAGGGCTGGCATAATTATTCCCTTATAATTCCAGTGTTCTCTTGCTCCCAAATAGCCACCTTTTCTGAATACAATTCTATTACTCTTCTGCATATGCACTTCCAGTGATAGAGGAGCAACAGCGCGCCATAGATTATTCAGCTGTGTTTGTAAACCTGTAACTGTTTGAGATAACAAAACAACATCATCATGCTAGAAGTATAAACAGTTCTTTAAGGTCCTCCATAAATTGGGCTCCATGCCTATCATCATTTATAACTTCAGATGCCAGTTCGTTAATAAACAGAGAGAGAGAGAGAGAGAGAGAGAGAGAGAGAGAGAACAGAGACAGAGACAGACAGACAGACAGACAGACAGACAGACAGACAGACAGGTCACAGATATTTATGCACGGTGACAAAGATACAAAAAGAAGATAAAGCGAACAGAAGCTGACGTATACATGCAACCAAACAAGCAGACAGACAGACAGACAGACCGGTAGGCCAGGAGACTGGCGGGCAAACAGACTGAGAAGCAGGCAAGCAGACGGACACGCAGACAGGCTGACAGACAGGCGAATCTTGCACGTCGGTCGATACAAATTTCTCACCTTTCTCTTTCCAATGCGGCATTCTCGTCTCCAGAAATTCTACCTTGGAGGAAAAGAAATGGCAGAAAGTTAGTACGTCTTGGACTTTTTTTTCCCTCTTGTTTGAATTCATTCAAACTTTGAGACGTTGAATACATTGAGTGCATTGGAATGCATTTTGCATTGTATTCATAAGTATACCCGTATATGCTTTCAAAGAAAACAAGTGATAAGGCAGTCATTATGTCAACTATAAATCGGACGGTTCCTTTAACCATTTTCAGGCCCTGTTACTACAACTACTACTGCTGCTGCTGCTGCTGCTGCTGCTGCTCATGCTGCTCATGCTGCTGTTCCTGCTGCTGCTACTACTATTACAAGTCCTCCTACAATTGCTATTGTTCTCCTCCTCTTTCTTCTTATACTTATCTTTGCGGTCGGCTGGGCTATAAGCAACATTACCTTACCTTACCTCTTAAAATTATCATTGTTGTTGCTGTTTCTGCTGCTGTTATTGTTCATGATGATGTTGTTAATATAATTATCATCATCATCATTATTGTTATCATTATTATCATTATTTCTATTTGTTTGTTTTATTGTCATTATCTTCATTTAAAAACAATGCAAATTAACAATCATTGTACAATGCAAATTAACAATCATTGTACAATGCAAATTAACAATCATTGCACAATGCAAATTAACAATCATTGTACAATGCAAATTAACAATCATTGTACAATGCAAATTAACAATCATTGTACAATGCAAATTAACAATCATTGTACAATGCAAATTAACAATCATTGTACAATGCAAATTAACAATCATTGTACAATGCAAATTAACAATCATTGTACAATGCAAATTAACAATCATTGTACAATGCAAATTAACAACCGTACACTTTTAACGGGGAATATCAAAGTAATTGAAGTGTTAACAGCGGCTCAATGGACATTTTTTTTTGTGCATAATGTTTGATTCAATAAAAACGGGCACGAAACCCGACACATGGCCTGCAGCTGTTTGTTCGTTTGAATTAATTGCAACAGGCAATCTAGCCACTCAGCCTAATCATACTGAAAGACGAAGTGCAAAACATAGTTCTCCTATTGTCCTGAGAAGACAGTGAGAATCTAATGTAGAACTCTTTCTGAAATTAGTGGCAGAAAAAAAGGTATCTGTATTGACTGTCTACAAGTGGAGTCAAATGGAATATCAGGAATAATATCAATGTTGCACAATATACACTTCGCCATTGAACGCGGTGTTACCTCGCAACATTTGCAAAAGCATTCATGAAGAAAGACATGCACAATAACTCTCGGAAAAAAAATGTGTTGAATTACATACACACAGACAGCCGTTGAACTTCCTCTGTATTAGAATATAATGTGAATCCCACAGGATCCACCATCCTCACACCCACACAGTCTGTTATCAGTAATAACACCAAAGATGCAAACGGAACAGGAGCTGTATCTCCGCTTTGGGATGGTTGAAGTTCCACTGCACACACTGAAAGGATATTCAGAACTTCCTTCGGGTCCAGTTGGCCCTGTGCCTCCCGCCTACTCACCTGCTGGTTGAGTGTTCATCTCATTTATCAGGTGATAATGTTATACTGTCCTTTTGTGCAGTAAAACTGCGGTACGAATATGGGCAACATTCAGTCTACACCAAGGGCAAGGCAAGGCGAGGCAAGGCAAGGCAAGGCAAGGTTGTTTATAGC
>CM065739.1:52833041-52835541 GCA_033310375.1 Conus canariensis
CAGGTACCCTCGTGATTCTCCTGTCATTAAGCGAGCATTGTGACTGTCTGGCAATTTTCCTCCCAGAAGGGAGCATGGGCATTGAATCGCCACACACTATCCATTGATCATTTGACTTCCCTAGGGGGAGCAACCAGTTTGTATTTAGGTCTGAATGGCCGTTTCTAAGATAAACTGATAAAAGAAATTAATCACGTGATCATTAATCTTTATTTTTACACCTGTTGAAGACATATCTGTAAAATCTGCTGGGACTGGGGACTGAATAGGCTCAAAATCTAAACCACACTGAATATAGACTGCGGTAGAAACCTTCCAGGTCTGATCGAGTAGAAAGAAACTCGTGGAGAGCGTGGCAGCAGAGAGTCCTCAGAAGAGAAGCCCCCTTCAAGCAAGTGTTTCGGCCCTTATCTCCTGACACTCTAGGGGGTTGGGCCACACCCGGTTCATGACTCCGGATGTCCCTCTGCTGCCCCTTTTTTTTCCCATCTTGGGACGAGCCATGGCTGGGATTCGAACCCATGACCCTCTGGACATGCTCATTTTCCACTTAATGACTCGCGCTTTAACCACTGAGCCACAGGGACACCTGATATTTGTAGGGAAATTAAGCCTTATGAAGTTCACTTTTGTTCCTCCTTGACCAGATCCAGCTTGAACACCTCTCTGCCGCTTCTGCCATTGCTTTCAGGGCTCTGGTTTTTTCCTTCCCTGCAACTGAGAGCTGTTTCATGAGGCTGTATGCAGACGTTCCTACAAACCCCCTAGCTCCAATTTCTGCAGTGAGGACTTTGACCTGATAGCCTTCTCTCCTCAGGCTGTTTGCCAGATCAGCATACTTTTCAGTCTTGTAGATTTGAGCTGCCTCCATTCTGTTCTCATATGGCACCGTGAGCTCGATCATGATCAGCTGCTTGGTTGACTTAGAGTGGACTACTATGTCTGGTCTCATGCCACTCTTGCTGATGATCTCTGGGTGACTCTTCCATTCTGGGAGGTCTGCAGTGCACTCCCAGTCATCTGCCCCGTCCAGCAGACTCTGCCTGCATGTTTCGAGTGGCACTGTTGTTCTTGGCCATGATTTGCTGCCTCCTGCCGTGAAGAATGTTGCGGGTGCTTTTGGAGTCCTGATTTTCCTTTTGTGGTGTTGGTACTAGCCCAGACTACTTGTACAATTTCTTTGAGCACTTGGTTGTGCCTCCATGTGTACCTTCCTTGAGCCAGGGCTACTTTACATGAGCTTAGGACATGCTCCACTGTTTGTTTTTCATGGCAGAGGGGGCATGCAGGATCGTCTGTTTTCCCCCACTTCACCAGGTTTGCATTTGAGGGCAGAAGGTCATATGCAGATCTGAGAATGAAGCTGATCCTGAGAGGGGCCATGTGCCAAATGTCATTCCAAGTGAGACTTCTTTGGAGTGCATTCTCCCACGTTGTCCATTGCCCTTGCTGGCTCTGCTGGACTGCTTTTTGGAGTCTTTTTTGGTCTTCTTCTTTTCTCATCTCCTGAATCATCATGTCTCTTTTGGCTTTTCCTTTGGCCTTTGACCACCATTCAGTTTTGGTCACCCCCAGTCCCTGTCTGTTGGTCTGTGTGTGTCCTGTTATTTCTCTGATCTTGAGACTTTCTTTTGCAGAATCCATCGCCTCTTGAACTTTCCATTTTCTGCCTGTCTTCAGCTGGGGCTTAATTGCTTCTACCACCTTGTCTCCTGAGTCCTCCAGCATGCTTTGAAGTCTGATCTTCCCTGCTTTGTATTCCTCCAGGATGGATTTCAGGGGTAGTTTCAGCTTTGCTTGGCGACAGTACAGCGCTATGTCAGTCAGACAGGGTGGGACACCAAGCCATTTCCTTGTGAACTTGTTGATTTTGGCTTCCATTGCCTCCACTATGCTGGTGCAGATGTCGTATATCATCAGAGGCCATAGCAGCTTTGGTATCAGCATGAACTGCAGACACCAGACCTTGTATTTGCCAGGGAGCCCACACTAGTCAATGGTCTCCAAGCCTTCCTCCGCCATCTGCTTGGTTTCTTTTGCTCTTTGTGTGTCTTTCAGCGTATCATCATACCATCTTCCAAGGCTCTTGACTGGTTCTTCTGTGACTGTTGGAATGGCCTGGTTGGCAACACTGAAGACCACAGATCCGGCCACTTTTCCTTTCCTCAGTGAGAGACTCCGTGATTTCTTTGGCTTGAACTTCATTTTGGATGAGGCAACTATGTCGTCCAGCCTCTCCAGCACATGACGTGTCTCGTCTTCTCTGGATGAAATCACTGTAGTGTCATCCATGAAGGCCTTGAGAGGAGGCATCTTGTATCCATCGCCAAGGTCTGTTTGTCTCGCGTTGTTTGTTGCTGCTTTCAAGATGAGTTCCATTGCCAGCACGAACAGTATTGGGGAAATTGCACAGCCCATTGCAATACCCACTTCCAAGTTGATCCAGTCTGTTGTGTACTCCTTGGTAGAGAACCGCATTGAGAAGCCATTGAAGTACTTC